>PVJN01011544.1:0-54637 GCA_004026805.1 Lasiurus borealis
TTATTTGAAACATTTGGAATGTAATTAAAAAACATGCTTTTTAAAAATATTCTAATTTAGCTAATGAGGCAGATGTTGTCATATCCCTTGGCATTCCTTTTATAGTTTACGCCCAAGCCTTCCTTCTGCAAACATCTGCACCTTTTACCTCAGGGCTTCTCTCAGCCCAGTGTGAGTAGCCAGAAATGCCAAAACATTAGTATTTCTGGGAGTGGCCCTCAGGTGATAATGTTGAGAGCGGGAGAGCAAATACTCCAGCTTCCCCCACTGAGGGCGAAATTCTAGATCAAGTGTCACACTATCTTCCAAAGTTGCCCAGCAGGACTGCACCTCAGATGCCCACAGGATAACTTGTTGGATGATGTATCCCTTTTCAGACTCCTTGTCTTCTCTGGCTCACTGCCCACTCCCCTCCAGCGTTCCTTGGATCATCTCCAAATTAAATTACATGCACTTCAATCCTTGTTTCAGAGCCTGCTTCTGGGGGAGCCCAAACTCAGAGAGCTAGGATAATACCTGAAAAAAATTATGGAATGAGTGTATTCATCAGGAAAACCCGTTTATCTCCTATAATTGCAAGGGATTATGTGTGTTTGCATATATTTGCAGTTGTATTTACATTCTGGCTAAACGTATGCACAAAATATCAAATGGATAAATACATGCCTAAGGAAAAGTTTAAAGTTAATTTAAAGTTATTACTTAAGAAGTCTGGAACTCTCCTAAAAACTCCATGGAGACAAATAGAATTACTTCTTGATTCTTGGGGTTTGAAATGATGATACTTTATCAAAGTATAATCTACATTTTGGTTTCCTTTGGGTGAGGAAAACTGACAGTGAACATTCATTTAACAAGTATTTATTGAGTGTATAGTGTGTGTTCATTTGGAGGGTGGAACATCAATATTAATGACACTGTTCTTGCCCTAACTGGTTTAGCTCAGTGGATGATAGAGCGTCAGCCTGCAAACTAAAGGGTCCTTAGATTGATTCCAGTCAAGGGCACATGCCCAGGCTGCAGGCTCGATCCCCAATAGGGGCCATTCAGGAAGCAGCCGGTCAATGATTACCTCTCATCATTGATGTTTCTATCTCTTTCTCCCCTCTCCCTTCCTCTCTGAAATCAATAAACATATGTTTTGTTTTTTTTTTAAGTAAGACACTATTCTTATCCTCAGGGTGTTTATGTAGGTAGATAGCTGCAAAACAAAGAATTACAGTCCAACATAAAGCTCCATGAGAGCACAGAGAAAAAAATATTTAGCTTTGATGTGGGGAGATATTCTCTGAGGATTTAAAGTAAGACTAAGAATTACATAAGAGAAGCATGAACAATCAGTTGATGCAGAAGGGATAACTTGTCAGGGAGAGGTGAGCATGGGAAAATACAATATGTCTGTGGAATAGCAAATACTTCATTAGAGCCAGGGGCTGGTATCTCAAAAAGGTAGGGTTCAACTTATTGTGGAATCATGTAAGTATTTGATCCAAAATTTTATCCCAGGCTTGTGAATAAATGGCAATAACCAAAGAGAAAATGATAATTAGAAAAAAACAGATCATACATCAAGCAATGGGGGTAAGATGGAAATATGAACAACAGGAGGGCAATGATGTGATAAAACATTGAGTTACAGGAAGATAATCATTGAGAAATTATTATCAAGGAACTAGATTTATGGAAACTGGGCATGTAGCTCACATAATTTAATGCAGAAGCTACTTGTCTTAGGTGATTTTAACTCCTGGGTAAGTTGTAATTGCATTTGGTTCCATATAACAATATAAGGTTAACCAAATAAGATGTTTTTTTTTTTTTTCACTCAATAACCAAGGGACAGAGGCACTAGATTAAGTCCATGGAGATGTTTTAGAAACCAGACTTCTTCCAGTTCCTGTTCCATCACTCATAGTTTATGGTCACAAAGAATTGCCACACCTCCATTCATGTCATCTGCACTGAGGACAAGCAAAATGGGTAAAGTGATAAACAAAAAGATGCACACAAGATTACTCTGGTCATTATTTTATTAGAAGACAATTTTTCTAGACCATTCACCCAATATTCCATTTTATTATCATTAACCATAATTCCATTACATGGGTACCCTTAGCTGCAAAGAAACCTTGGCTATGAAATTGATACTTTATTTTATTAAAAGAATATTTATTGTTGAAAGTATTTATGGCCCCTTCTCCTTGGAAATCTATATTTTAGTTGGACACACTGCCTCCTGAAAATAATATTGAAGAGATCTGGCACAAACAAGTTCTCCATAGATGTTTATATATAAATAAATACATGAAAAGATATTAGAAAGATATACTGGGGCTTTGTCTGCAATTTCAACTGTTGCCAATGATTTAGAAGCGGACTTTTACAGTGGGTGGTTTATACATAGGGAACTTTACAATTCAAGTTCTCTACCAAAGACATCAGAATCCGATTTTAATTTTCTGGTAAAATATAAGTAATCTGTTAAATTTCTAGATTTCATGTAGTGTGTGATATAATTAGAGATGATATTAAAAACATTTAAAACCTGCTAAGACCTGGGCACTGTTAGGATATTGTTATATGGAACTGTCCAGTCAAAATAAATGTTGGATGCCAAGTGAAAATATTCATTTGTCTTGATATCATTTCTGGATATAATGGACCCATCCTCAAAGATTATGGTTTTATGATCTTTGTGAGGCCCAACATCAATGTTTTTAATCAGTTCACCAGATTCTGAGAATGTGGGATTGCTTATCTGAGATCTTCTCTGCCTTCTGCCTATGCTATCTCTGCTACTTATCAGCCAGCTCATTTTTATCCAAGGTTTTATGTGGGAACTACAAAGTAATTCTCCCTGAACAGGCTCTGGCTTTTATCCTTATATGTTTAAGTACTGAGGTGCCCTGGTGATAAAAGGAAGTGCATTCTATGAGTATTTTCAATTCACAGGAAATCAGGAATCATGAAATATTCTAGAAAATGGATGTCAGAGGTGTCTCAACCAAATATTTTTGGAAAACAGCAGAACATTGGGGCATTATGCATATGTTTATCAAGTCAACAAACATGGGCTAAATGGAAATTACTGTATTTTTAAATCATTTATTAACATATAATTGACATACATAAAGCTCAACTTGGATAAATCTCTAGGGAACTACGCTGAGTGAAAGAAATCCAATCCCAAAAGATTGCATATTATGTGATTTTATTTCTAAAACATTTTGAAATTATATTTGAGAAATGGAGGCTAGATTAGTGGTTTCCAGGTGTTAGGGTTGGGAACTGGTGAGGAAAAAAGTGAGTGTGACTATAAAATGGCAACACAAGGGAAGCTGGTGGTGTCAGAATCGTTCAGTATGTTGACTAAGTCAGTAGATATGCAAACTTATGCAGGTGATAAATTAGATGTAGAACTCCACACACACACAGACACAATACGCACAAGCAAAATTCAGGAAATCTAAACAAGATTGGTGGATTGTATCAAATGTCAGTATCATCGTTGTGATATTGTACTATAATATAGGCCCTAAGTGCTATATTTTGCAAACTTACCCAGGAGTTAAAATCACCTAAGATAAGTAGCTGTATTATACTTCATGGCTGAGTACATATGTCCCATTTTCTCAATAAAACTTTAATTAAGCAATTCTGGGAGAATACATTAGAAAGAAACTGGAAGGGGTAAAGTAGAGGAGAGAAATTAAAAGTCAGTTCTGAGGTATGATAGGCCCAAAACAGATTGGCAAGTAGAGGACTACTGGGATCTAAATTGGGAAAGGGCACTGAGCACAATACTGGTAATGGGAGCCATTGAGACTGAGTATGAGAATCACTACGCAACGTGTTGTTTAAGAAACCCAAATGGACTGTCAAACTATAATTGATTGAAGGAAAGTCATCTGAAGTAAATATGCATAATGGACTGTGGTGGAGTCAGAAACCACTTCAAAAGCTACTGTAGTAATGTAGACTTGATTTAAAGACAGGCTTTATTTTGTAGGTGCCAAGAAGAATAAAAATGGAAATCATTTTTATGGAACTACAAAGAAATTAGCAAGGCTTGGTAAGGGCTTGATTGCATATGAAATTTAGACTGGTTGAATTGAATGAGAACCACAATTCTAAAATAATAATGCTTACAAAAAGGAAGAACTCAAAAGAGAATTCAAATGTGGGAAAAGATGGTGTGTTTGGTAAACTAGTAGATATGTTTAATGTGATAGATAGGAATTTCTCAGGCTTCCAGGTGAGATCCAGAAATATAACTTATTTTTCCTGTTATTCAACTTAATTGCTCTATTGAGCTGATGGTAAAAGATTAATCCTTAGTTCATTAACTAGACTCTGTCAGCTGTCAACTCTAGATTTTCTGTGTATTCTGAGTCACTCTTCCTACTTGCCTTCCTGGTTTATACCTGAGTTCCCAGAACCACAGAGGGATGGCTGGGGACTACTGGTTCTTGGTTAGAAATGATTCATCCCCGGTTTGTTCTTCCTGGTTTTCCCTCTGGGAGTAGCACAGAAAACTTTCAAATGTCCTTCCTTCCATCTGCTTACACCATGTTTATCCTTCTGCAGCTATACCATCCCTTGTGTGAAGATCTGTGAGCCTCATCTGGGGAAACAGATGTAGTCATTATTTTGAATAAGAACCAAGAAAGGTTCATAATCATGAAGAAATATTACTCCTAGTTATTTTTCAGGTAATACAAGCTTCTTTAGTTAGTCAATAATGTTTCCTGGCCAGTGTAATGATCAAAATTAGAATCTTCATTCAGAGTTGAGTTTCCATCTTTCTAAGCCGAGGTCTGTGCTGTTTTGCCTCCTTCCCAAACTACCACACTATGATGTATGCCCTCTGGGGTTGGCGAAAATGGAAGCAGAAGAGAAAAAAAGAGCAGACAAGTGCTTTGTGATTAATACTATTTTGAGCTGACGGGACTTTCTGTGGGACTGAAATATCAATTTTAAGTCACAGACAGGGCTGGGGTAGATTTTGAGGGCTCTTTAATGCCCTCAACCTAGCCCATCTCTAGGAAGCATCTCCATACACTTGCCCTGAAGAAGAGCAGTCCATCTTTATTTTGGCTAATTTCTCTTATCTTCCTTAACCCTAGGCATCCGATGATACCTTGAGCTTCTCTTCCATTGGACTGTCCATCCCTCTGAGAGAGGCCTTTGGGGAAAGGATCTAAGACTAACACAAGTGTGTGAGTGTGTGTGTGTGTGGGGGGAAAATACATAGCTTTTCTTCCCCTCCCTACCCTCTACCCTTGCAGCAATCTCTTGTAAGCTGGTTATACTTAACACAACTATGTTTTGCTTTGTTACTAGGACAACAAAACAATTATAATTTTGCTTCTTTATATTTCTCAGGCAAAGAGTAGGCACCAATCCAGGGTGTCTGCTGAACAAAGGACACATATGAAGATGGTTGAGAAATCTCCTGAAGCCCCTCTTTACTGACTTAAGATTGAAAAGAAAGTACCCTCACCTTACCCTATCTAGGGAACAGGAAAGGGATCATAACACACTAACATCTCTCTCAATATCCAGAGTCTTCTAACTTTTTATACAACCTAAATAAGGGATTAAAAGTCATTTAATGACTTTTAGGAATCCTCCTTTGCAATTCCTATACCATAAACTTGCAATGCACTTTGACCTATGCTGTTAAATTGAATTAGAGTCTCAGCTGATACTGACACAGTCTTAGTATCTTCTGCATATGACACACATTCTCTCTGCTCTAGATCCCACAGGCTCACTGGAGTCCTACTGTTTGCATTTTTCCAGAGTAAGTGCAAATCCCAAGCACTCTCCACAATCACTGACAATTCCTGGGAAATGAAAGACAGGAGGGAAAGACTAGCATAAGATCTGCTGACTGGCCAAGCTGAAGACAGGGTGAACTTCAGGCAGGAACCTCTCAACATTATAGACCCCCTTCAGCAGGCCTGATATTGATCAGACACTAGAAGACAATAAAAGGTAAAAGATATCTTCTATTGATATTTTAGGACATTTGTCAAGCATGAATTCTTCTCCATTTTTCCTCTAAGGCATGTTCCCTCTAGTTATGTGGAGTTTAATGTGAGCAGAGCGATAGTCTTATAAATAGTGTCTTAAAAAAAAATGCTGCAACAATACCAGCAATTGCCTTCTGCAGATCACTGTAAGATTTAAAGGCAATATGTAAAACTGTACTATATTTTATTTAATATTTGGGCTTAATTTTAACCCTTCACATCAGCATTATAATATTTTAGGAAAGTGGGGACTGTGAAGATCACTTAATGTAGCGATCAGTGCTACACAACGTTTTGTTGCACTTCGGCCTAGGCCTTTCTGACTCTGCTTGGACAATGTAACTGCTGGGGGAAATCATCAGTTCCCTAGTTACCAAACCACTTAATGGGGAGAGGGAATTCAAACATCAGATACAGGATTGGACTGGCTCTGGCTGGCTGTTGGGGTGCTTTATAGCCCTAAATATTTATTTTTAAAATATATTTTATTGATTTTTTACAGAGAGGAAGGGAGAGGGATAGAGAATTATAAACATCGATGAAAGAGAAACATTGATCAGCTGCCTCCTGCACACCTACCAGTGAGGCTGTGTCCACAACCAAGGTCCTTGCTCTTGACTGGAATCGAACCTGGGAACATTTAGTCCTCAGGGTGATGCTCTATCCACTGAGCCAAACCAATTGGCCCCTAAATACTTTTATATCTTTGATTTTCTTTTATTTTTATTTTTTTTAAGTTTTTAAAGCTTTATTGTTCAGATTGTTACAGTTGTTCCTCTTTCCCGCCCCCCAGAGCTCGCCTGCACCCAGTTTCCACCCCACCACATGGCCTTATCCCTCTACCCACACTGTCCTCATCCATAGGTGTATGATTTTTGTCCGGTCTCTTTTCGAACCCCCCACACCTCTTTCCCCCTGAGAATTGTCAGTCCACTCCCTTTCTATGCCCCTGATTCTATTATATTCACCAGATTATTCTGTTCATCAGATTTTTTATTCACTTGATTTTTAGATTCACTTGTTTGATAGATAGTATCTGTTGTTCATAATTTTTATCTTTACCTTTTCTTCTTCCTCCTCTTTTTAAAGAATACCTTCTAGCATTTCACATAATATCGATTTGATAGTGATGAACTCCTTTAGTTTTCTCTTATCTGTGAAGCTCTTTATCTGCCCTTCAATTCTGAATGATAACTTTGCTGGGTGGAATAATCTTGGTTGTAGGTTCTTGCTATTCATCACTTTGAATATTTCTTGCCACTGGCCTGCATAGTTTCTGTTGAGAAATTAGCTGACAGTTGTATGGGTGCTCCCTTGTAGGTAATTAATTGTTTTTCTCTTGCTGCTTTTAATATTTTCTCTTTGTGTTTTGCTCTTGGCATTTTAATTATGATGTGTCTTGGTGTGGTCCTCTTTGGGTTCTTTTTATTTGGGGTACTGTGTGCTTCCTGGACTTATAAGTCCATTTCTTTAACCAGGTGGGGAAAGTTTTCATTCATCATTTCTTCAAATAGGTTTTCAGTATCTTGCTCTCTCTTCTGTCACCCCAATAATTCTGATGTTGATTTGCTTTAAATTGTCCCAGAGGCTCCTTACACTGTCTTCATATTTTTGGATTCTTTTTTCATTTGCTTTTCCAGTTGTTTTTTGCTTCTTTGTATTTCAAATCTTTGACTTGATCCTTGTGATTCTCTAGTTTGCTGTTGGATCTCTATATTTTATTTTTTATTTCAGTCAGTGTATGCTTAATTTCTAGTTGGTTCTTTTTCATATTCTCAAGGGTCTCACTAAATTTATCAGCCTTTTCTAGAAAATTCTTGAAAAACCTTATAACCGTGGTTTTGAACTCTATATCCAGTTGCTTGCTTTCCTTCATTTCTTTCATTTGTGATCTGTTTCTTTGTTTCCGCATTCTCATTGCTTCCCTGAGTTGATAGAGTGGCTTTGTGTGTCAGGTGTCCTAGAGGGCCCAGTGGCTCAGCCTCCCCTGTTACCTGAGGTGGACACTCTTGGTGCACCTTTTTGTGGGCTGTGTGCACAGCCTTGTTGTAGTTAAGTCTTGATTGTTGTTGGTATCACTGGGGGGAATTGACCTACAGGCCATTTGGCTGTGAGGGTCAGCTGTGTCTATGCTTGGAGAACTTCTGTGCTGTAGACATCCTTATGAGGCAAGACTTGCTTAAGTGGGGCTTTGGTACTCACTGTGTCTGCCCCCTGAGTGTGTCCCTAATGGATCTGAGGAGTTGTAATCTGGATGGTCCTACTCTGACCCCTGGCTACAGTGGCTTTTGGATCTCCAAGGAGGTGCTAATTTACCCTCTGCCTGAGGCTACTGAGCAAGAGCTACAGAGATATCTGCAGATTCCTCTTATTAGTTTGGGTTTTGGAGGTGGCCAGATGAGGCCCAGATGTGAAGCAATGCAAGCTGCTGTGGGGCCTTAGGCCTTCTTTTGAATGTTCTGGGTCTCTCAGTTTCAGTTTGTTAGGTAAGTTTAGATTTCAAAGGACCAAGCCATTCATATGCAAAAGCTTCTGTGCACAGCTTGGATGGGGTGGAAACTCAGGGCAGAGCAAACAGCAATGGCTTTCCATCAGCCCTACCCTAAACGGCCCCTGGTTCTCAATGTCCCTTGGTAATTAGGGGGACACTTCTGAGAGAAAGTTGCCCTCGAGTTTCACTTACTGCCAGACAGTCCAGTTTCTCCTGGAATGAATCTGGATCCCCAGAGTCTAACCTGGAACTGGAGTTCAGAGCAGTCAGGAGCTTGTGTCTCCCTCCCGCTTGAAAAAGACAGCAATGTACTCAGTTGCCAGCCCTCTCCACATGCACGCCACTGTACCTCTGCACTTTACTTCTGAACCTCCTCTGAGTCTCAATGTGCTTTTCTCTTCCCTTCTAGTTGTAGAATTTCCACTTAGCCAGCCTTCCTGGATAATGTCTGTTTTGTCTTTTAGTTGTAGTTTTAAAGAGGTTGTGCAAGGCAGCAATTTCAGGTGTTTACCTATGCTGCCATCTTGGCTTCTCTCCTATCTTTTGAATTTCACATAGGTATTTTGTTGATGGAATGCTTACCTGGCATCTGTTGGACTTATTTTGTACATTGCTAATGATGGCTTTCTGCTGTGCTATATCCTCCCGAAGAACATTGAACTGAAATCTTTACATACATGTTGATCTGAAGCTATGAGATACTCAAGAACAAAACTTCATCTCTGTACTGTAATTCCAATAGAAGTTTTCCACTTTCTGGAAAACATGGAAACCTACATGTCACCTTCAACTATCTATACACATACTATCCTAGTTTTGATGTTTAATTCAACTATCTATACACATGATATCCTAGTTTTGATGTTTAATCACGATCTTTTAAATTTATCGTGAGCACATCTGTTATTTACTCTGCTTAAGATATTTTATAGAGCAAAAAATATACTTTCCTTTTAACCTGAATATGTCAACCTTCAAAACAGAGTCTAGGTCACAGAGAGAGAGACCAGAAGAAGGCAACGAGCATGATGAGGATGTCAGCTGAGGAGTGGAGGGTGCTTATCTGGTTATTCTTCCTTTAATTAAGTTCCAACTGACCATGTGAGCATTTTCTAAACTGTTTTCTAACCCAGATGTTACTAGTTACTTTATGGAAAAGGAATTCTATTGTCAATTATTTTGAAAGAAATATACATACTGTGTCATCTCATAGAGGGAAAATGTCCTTTGCATATTAAAAGCATTTGGAAGTACTACAGCAGAGAAATCTGTTGAATCCAGTGATAACTAGATTAAAAAGAATAAATCTAGTGTAACCTCACTAGTAAAGAGAAGAGTGGATTACTTAAGACACCATTTTATTAATGTAGTAAAATAACTTTCACCTTTTCAAGGCTACTACTGTTAATTTGCATGAAGCTTACTGTCTACCATACTTCTAAGTTGTTTTTTTTTTTTATGAATAGTATGGTGTGGTTCTTGTTAAATATTTGTAAAAATATAAACAGAAAATGACATGCATTCCTGTTAAATTCCATTCTAATTAATTCAGCTAATATTTTAGCTCAGCATTGACATAGACATTAAGCCAAAGATAAACAATACATTTCTAGTATAGTAATTTAAATATTTAAAGGAAAACTTTCCATTAGTTTTTATAGTCAAACAAAATTGATTGTTAAAAGTGCCATAAAACAAATATTAAATGCCATATTTTTCTCTTTAAAAAGATTCCCAGAAAATTACCACAATTAGGAATTTTTTACTCATGGAATATGCTAGTAAAAGTCAGACTCCAAGACTGACTTTGAGGAGCAGCAGAAATGGAAAGGATAACACTGGTTTATTGATAAGCTGGTGCTTCAGTTTTCAGAATGCAATCTAAAGGCCTCACATTGTTAACACTAGAATAGCGATGACATTTCTCATTTGCAAAGTGACATGGAAGATAGGAGAAAAGACACAATGAAAGACAGTGAAGTGAGCTTTAAAAATGATTCAGAATAACTTATAATTTTTGCCATATATTGTTGTTATAAGCAAAAGGATGTTTAAATATATTAAACTTTGGATATAAATGTAGAACATCATTCTGATAAGTTTGAGAACATATTAGCAAATTATTTCTGTGTTGAGGACATTTTTAAAACTCTTACCTATCTGAATTTCTATAACTTTGCTTATCTTTTTGTGAAGAAATGTTCTATTACTAGTTACCAGCAAATCATAATTCCCCCCAATTCTCAATTTATCTTTAATAATAAAAGAAACACTTTGGTGTTTTATTATTAGTAGTTCAACTTTGTTTAGCTTTTTAATCAGGATGATTAAATCACATTTTATATAAAGAAATAAAAATTTAAAAAGCAGTTAAGTTGCTGGATTCTATTTTCATATTATTTTCTAGTTTAGTAGTTTATATTTTTAGAAATATACACATTTTAAATGTGCTTTATTTATTTTTTTAGAGAGAGGAAGGGAGAGGGATGAAGGATAGAAACATAGATGAGAAACATTGATTGGCTGGCTCCTCACGCTCTCTACTGGGGATCAAGCCTGAAACTTAGGCATGTGCCCTGACTGAGAATTGAACCAGTGACCTCTTGGGTTATGTGTCGATGTTCAACCACTGAACCATAGCAACCGGTTAGAAATATGAACATTCTATTATATAAAAAAATCAGGTTACTTGAACCCATAACTATTAAAATGTATGTATTTTTCGGTGTCAATGGAGCTTGGATTTTAGGTAAGCTTCTCATTTTAAATTATACTCAGAGTCTCAAATACAAAAATGTGTTATGTGTGCATTGAATAGAAATCTATTATTTTTATGATACAAATGAAAACATAAAATTGAAGAGAATGAGTATCATGTACACTTGGCTCAAAATATAGGGGATAGCTATTTTTTTTCTGCAATCACCAAAATAATGTTGTCATTAACAATCATATTTTAACCTGTGTAGATAAAATTCATTTTTAAAAAGATAAAACTTTAATAACTTGAAATTGCTGAGTAGGAATATGAGCAAAATTACTTTGTGGAAGAAGGGAGAGAAAAAAAGACAATATCAAAACAAGAGATGCAGAAAATGGGAGAAATGATTAGAATTAAATAAATTCTATTTTCAGGCCCTATGCATCTGAAATGAGCAGAGCTGTGGTTATCAGAATGGGATTGTTAAGTTTGGGAACAGCAGTTATTGTCTAGAAGGTTGACAATAAATATCAGCAGCCAGTATGCAAGTTAGGAATATAAGTTACACTTTAGGCCTTTCATTCACATTTAAACATACAGAAAATGAGAGGGAAATAGCTTCAACATGATGGGAACCTTTAACTATTAGAAAATGCATTTTATTGGTTGGAAAAAGAATTCTAATCAATTTTTGTGCTGCTGAATATCTGCTATTTCAAGTCTGTAAAGTAGGCTATATGGGAAACAAAAGGATGTGTATACTTTGGTGGGAAGGGGAAGTGTGGCATAATAAGATATAGAAAGAAAGGGAGATCCTTTATTTGTAACTTCCACTATTTAGAATGGTAAAAAATGAAAAGAGAGAAAACGACTTCCAGGGCATTCTAGAATAAATGTCAAATTTCCCCAAGTTTTTCATGCTGGTCTCTAGAAAGACATTCTTTACTGAAACACTCTATCCAGAAACGGTATCCTTGGAAACATGCCATTCTTCAGAAGCACTTCTCAAGACTTATCAAATAAGTTCTTGTTGCATCTTTAAGCTTGCTCTTCACTGTGCATGAATTGTTAACTGATTAACTAGATGAGGTGGCAGAATTGTCCGCTGTTCTTAAAGCTGGTTGCATATTAGGATCGCCTTGGGAGGTTCTGTAACATGTTGGAGACCCCCGTCCCGAGATTCTAAATTAAATGGCTTTCTTAAGGCCAGGGCATTGCAACTTGAATAAAGCTCCCTCGGTGACTTGATTGTACAGCCGAGGTTGAGAACCACTGAACTAAGTGATGTCTAAAGAGCAAATTGAACCAAAGCAGGGAGAGGAGGGAACTTGCTATATTGAATGAATTAGTGAATCTCTAATTGATGAAATAAATGATGAGGAGATCATTTGGGTATATAGAACAGAATAATAAGGGGCAACTATCTTTCTGGAACTGCCAGCTTCCATTCTCCCTCTGCATTGCCTGAGGTACACTGTGAACCCATTTGTGCTCAGAGATCTAGAATCTAGAAAGCAGTGACTGCGAAGGAAGTGAGCATTTCCCTTGCAGTGGGACCCTGGGAAGGTGGCTTATTCATACACTTCGATTTCTTAGTTCCATTACTTTTGACAGTATGCTTTTATGAATGTTTTAAGTGCTCAAAGTGTCCACAACTTTACTTTTTTTGGGGGAGGTATTAGTAATTTTAGAGAATTAGAGCTAATACCTTCAGTAATGGTTTACTATCCAATGACATTTGGGTTACTATCACCATGAACCGCTGGCTGAGCATCTAACATACAGATAGGTTAGGCTGGAGCAGAAATCTCTACAGCAGGGTTTTGGCCTTGTGTCAGACTTACAGAAGCAGAAATTTCAAGGCGGGTCCTTAGGAATTTAGGTTTTTGTTTTTTAACTCCCCAGGAATTCTAACCTTGTGCTGGTAAGACCTTTCTTACAATATAAAAAGTTCAAAGAATGATAAAAGATACACATATTTATTCAAATGTTTACTTATGCAAAGATCAGGTATTTCTGTCCATAAGCTAAGTCAAAAGACAAATGACAAAGTAGGAAAAAATGTAAAGAGCAAAACCCAAAGGCAAAGTAAGCAAAAGGCCTGGGTAGACAGTTTGTATTAAATGGTATTCAAAAGGAAGGTAGGGAGGGTGGAGGTAAGGGGGAGAGATCAACCAAAGGACTGTATGCATGCATATAAGCCTAACCAAGGGATACAGACACCAGGGGGATGAGGGCAAGAGTGGAGGGGTAGGGGGACCAATGGGGAGAATAAGGACACATGTAATACTTTAATTAATAAAGAAAAAGAAATAAATGGTATTCAGTGGCTTTGAAACATGTGAACATAGAGAAAACTTTATTCAAAATAAGATCACTGTAAATTAAAAATACACTGAAATGCCATTTATCAAAATGTCAAAAATTTCAAGCCTTATAATACATTGTGTTGATGAGGCTGCTGGGAAGCACACAGCTCTCATACTTTGTTGGTGGGAGTTTAAAATGAATAACATGCCAATATCAATTAATATTACAAATGGGTATGTTTTCTGACCCAACAGATTCCCTTAAAGGATATTTCTGTCTGGATGTGTGATTTTTCCTTTTTTCTCCTATTTCTCTTTAAGTCCCTTTAATCCTAAATTTTCTATCTTTTTTTAATTCACCAAAATTTGCCTTTATTATTTTTTAAAGGTTTCCTTCTTGCCTTTTTGTTTTTTTTCTGTAATGCTTATTATCCATATTTCAGTATGTCTACTTCTGTTCTCTAGATTTCCAACCACAGTTGTTTCGGGAGGAAGGAGCTGGCAGCTGGGATTTGTTCAAAATCGAGGCAGGGTCTCCACTGATTTTTAAAGTGCAATAAAATGGAAGAACCAGTATTGTAAAGTTTAAACTAATATATAATTTATATTTTCACAGATCATTGTATCTGATTATAAATTCCAGATTTATCATTTATTGATTTTGTTGAGCTTGGTTTAGTCACTTAACCTTTCTGAACGTCTTTCTTCATCAATTAAATGAGAATAATATTATCTACCTTACCTGCTTACCCTACTTGCCATGAGTATAAATACATTTGGTAAAGCCCAAAAAAGAGTAAGTTTGATTAGTTTTGAAGCAAAACAGAATAACGACGGGAAATTTAACTAGTTATATTCCCATAAGGGGTTCCTAATCATCTGTAGACGTTCATGTGTTTGTCTGCTGAGTAAGTTACCTCTTTGATGATTAGAATAAAATAAATGAGCCAGCATACAGTGCCCTGCTCATCTTTCACTTGTAGGCAGCCAGACCAAAGCCCTGGTAGGACCACACATAATCATATACACTCTCATGATCCTTTAATATCCCAAAGTGATTACAACGCATTGTGTATAGACAAAGAGTACACCTGGAATGATTGCGTAATCTGTATAGTGGTCTCATATGGTGGCCACAGAAATGACCACTTAAATGTCCAGTTGTAGTGTAATGGGCACTGGATGTCAGATAGATTACTTTTGACAAGCCAGTAATCAAATCTGTTTTTGGAACCAAGAAGCCAAGTGATAGAGAGTGCAATATAATTAACGTATTGTAGAGAAATACCATACATATCTCAAGTATATTGAAATCACATGGGCTGAGGAGTATGTGCTGCAGAGAAAGAACATCAGCCTGTCTCAGAAGACCTCACTTGGTGGCTACTGTTCAGCCTTAGAAATTCACCCTACCCAGTTTGGCCTTAGTGGCTAGAGCATCGGCCTGTGAACTGAAAGGTCCCAGGTTCGATTCCGATCAAGAGCATGTGCCCCGGTTGCAGGCTCAATCTCCAGTTTGGGGAATGTAGAAGGCAGTCAATCAATGATTTTCTCTCATCATCTATGTTTCTCTCTCTGTCTTCCTCTCCCATCCTCTCTGAAATCAATAAAATATATATTTTTGAAAAAAAGAAACTTGTTTTTTTTTAGCACTTCTACTCATATCTCAGGGACAGACCATATTAAAACTGCAAAATCAATGTATAAAATCTGAATATTGATTTGTTGATTTGGGGAAGAAATAACTAATATATGGATAAAAATTTGAATTGTGTATGGCAAACACATTTTGTTTTTTATGTAGGAAGAATTATATGGGAAACAAAATGTTAATTTAAAAATTTCTTACTGAATATAGAACCCAAGCAAATGTTCAACAGAATGAGGGACAGCTACTTGAAGGCATTTATCTCCACAGTAGAGAGGATCTTGGGAATGATACTGAAAGGAGAGGATGTTTTAGAAAAGGGGTCCATGGGAGATGAACTCATACATGACCAACAAAGACAGTGCCAAGCCACCAGGTGTTTTATAAAAACATTACAAAATCAGGGGGGAAAAAAAGAGGGAGATACCGTGTGAGCTTTCAAGCTGATACCATGCAGGGAAAAGGGAGAAAGTGGTCAGTTGGGAAAAGCACAAGAGATTTAAAATAAGGAAAGATCCAATTAGGAAGTGGGAGGAACAGGCAAAGAGGTGGCTAGCATTTATAAAACCTCAGAAAAAGAGAGTCACTAGTAACCCAAGTAGAGAGAGAGAGCAGGGGTTCTCCATTTGGGGGACAATTCCTCTTTGGGGATCCCTCCCTACTGGGAGTTTGTGTACGCTTGCAACAAACTTCTACTTTCGTTTAAAATATTTTAGCCCGCAAATTTATTCTTCAAACTTTGTGAGACAAGAACCTGCAATGAGTGTCCCAGCTTGCCATTAGGGATATGGATACCAAAATGCTCTGCCAGACAACAGTTATCAACGGACACTGCGTTTGACCCGGTGCCTTTCTGACTCCCGTTACTCTTTGGGAGAAAGCCTGGGGGCTGGTATGTTTAGAGCAGGTCTTTGTTGAATTTGTATAGTAATTATCTAGAAAGATCAGAAGAAAGCCAATTATCCCAGAGGGCAGGAAAGAAACAAAAATTTTTTGACTGATGACCAAATTGCCTGACTTACCAGAGTTAATGAATGAAATTAAAAACTTGTATCAAGTATGCAACTGAACATGTATAGTCTTTAAGTCACTGTGTTTAATGTGCCCTAGCTAGAGAGTATTAAAAATAAACATGGTGCCCTAATTGGTTTGGCTCAGCATATAGAACGTCAGCCTGCGGACTGAAGGGTCCTAGGTTCGATTCTGGTCAAGAGCATATGGTGGGTTTGTGGGCTCGATCCGCAGTGGGGGGCATGCAAGAAGCAGCCAATCAATGATTCTCTCTCCTTTTCCCTCTCTGAAAAGCACAAGAGACATAAAATAAGGAAGGGTCCAATTAGGAGGTGGGATGAACAAGCAAAGAAGGGGCCAGCAAATCAATAAAAACATTAAAATGAAAATAAACATGGTGGGAAATATCATTTTGCAAAGAGCTTAATATAAGTAATGATAGAGAGAAACTGAAATAGCACTAAACTATTGTAAGAAGAATATCCTTACTACCCACCAAGTCTCAAGTTCTCTCTGCTTTCCTCATGAAATCAAGCTTGGGTTCCTATGCATTCCTGTGAGATTATCTCCTGCTAATTTTCAGGTTTAACAATCCAGGAAAGAGACCAGAGAGGACACGGTAAGCACATTAGCTATGTATAATAAGCCAGGGCTTCAGGGAGGATGGAGACTAGAAGCATTCATGTTCTTCCTCGCACCACTGCTTCTCTTCCAGCTTCATTCACATTCTAACAAAGCACAGCTTCACAGGGAGTGGTGCTGTGGGCCCCTTCACCTGACTCTTTAAACTCTTGCTTTGGGATCTAAATTACTGAGTCAGAACAAACATCATCTAGAAAGAAAACAGAGAAATCTATTTCTACTGAAAATGCATATATTATATTAGGATTCTTTTATTAAAGAAATGTCCTTGACAGTGCTAGGCAGACTCTGTGTGATTCATTTATTTATTTCGTGGACAGAGGGAGAAAAATTGCTCCCCCGTGCCCCCACCTGTCCCCTGCTTTGTGGGAATATTGCTAAGAAGACACAGCCATGACCTGCTGCCTCGGAAAACTGCCCAGTGGGCTGACATCATGGGAATGGCTGAGCTTGTTCTGTGGAGGTTATCTAATTCTTGGCATAAGGGTTTTGGGCAGGAAATCTTCTATATTCTTTGATAATGAACCAAAAATCAGTAGCCCAAGAAACTGAGACTGCATTTCATTAACACAATTTTCCCAGAAACTAGCATGATGCCAGGCAACTAATAGTATTGCTTTCACAGTTCGAGCTGTCTCCTATCACCTTTCTGAAGTACTGTTCCAATTGTGTTATTACCTAAAGCACACAGCCCAGTTTTTAATTTCTTCCCTAGAAAAATGTTGCTCTTCATATATCCTTACATAGTACCTATAAAGCCCTGAAAGAGAAAATAGTGTTATCAATACTATGAGAAATAGCCAAATACTTAATGTAAGGAAAATAAAAATGTGACATATTGTGAAAACTATATTATTAGTCATGAATTTAGAATACATTAGTTTATTGTAAATACTATTGTATTATTAATAGTATATTGGGATATATTTAGAACAACTCAAAATACTTTATGAACAAAGTTGACTCTATAACTTTAGCTAATATTTTTCAATAAATATGTACCAGACAATACTTTAGTGCTTTATGTATGTTAACTCATTTTATTCTTACATTTTATACATGAAGGCACTGAAGAACAGAGGGGTGAGGTAATCTGTCCAGATTACATAGATAGTTGTAAGTGGCAGAACTGGAATTCAAACTCAGATAATCTAGTTATAGATTCTACACTCTTAATCTCTGTTATCGTACTGAGTCAAAGTTCAACATACACAGATTGTATCGTGTACAGGAAGTGATAAGTTATATTTGAGAAATACAAGTGAATTAAAATAACACTAAGGCCCCCCAACGTGGCTCAGTGGTTGAGCATCAACCTGTGAACCAGAAGGTCACCGTTTGATTCTCAGTCAGAGCACATGCCCAGGTTGTGTGCCAGGTCTCCAGTGTGGAGGGTAAAGGAGGCAGCCGATCTATGATTCTCTCTCATCATTGATGTTTCTATCTCTCTCTCTCCCTCTTCCTTCCTCTCTGAAATCAATAAAAAATATACATATAAATAAATAAAATAATACTAAGATTTTTAACATACTTTTTAATGTTGATTTTTGAATATTCTTTAAAAATTTCTTTTGAATCTACAAGATAGTTTGAAGTCTAGAAGTGAGATTTTTATTTTTCTCCGAACCATTTAAAATGGCATCTGATGCCCTTACCATCCCTGAATTGTTTGGAGTCTATTTCCTTCATTTTCCTATATATACATAATACAGCCATCAAAATAATTTAAAAAGTTGTATGCAAAAGTACATGTATATTCTCCAGACCCTATTCAAACTCTGCCAATAAAAAGATGTACTCACAAGAATACACTCAAATTAGATTAAAGATGTAAATGTAAGACTCAAACCTATACCGGTAAAACTTGTAGAAGAAAACAGGCAGTAGCCGACACATTTCTTAGCAATATTTTTTCTTATATTTCTCCTTGGGCAAAGGAAACAGAAGGGAAAAAACTAACAAACAAACAAAAAAAAACAATAAACAAATGGCACTACATCAAACTACACAGGAAACCATGTACATAGCAAAAAGCCAACTTGTGAAGTGGAAGAAGATATTCACCAATGATACATCGCATAAGGGGTTATAATCTAAAATTTATAAAGAACTCACATAACTCAACACCAAAAATCCAGAACAATTCAGTTAAAAAATGGGCAGAGAACCTAAATAAATACTTCTCCAGAGTGGACATATAGATGGCCAAAGGACATATGAAAAAATGCTCAATGTCACTGATCATCAGAGAGATGCAAATTAAAACAACAATGAGGTAACACTTCATACTTACCAGAATGGCTATCATCAATAAATCAACAAACAAATGTTGGTGAGAATGTGAAGAGAAAGGAATCCTAATGAAGGTTCATGGGGGGGGGTGTCCCTCAGCCAGCCTGCACACTCTCCAATCTGGGACTGCTGGCTCCTAACTGCTCACCTGCCTGCCTTCCTGATTGCCCCTAACTTCTTCTGCCTGTCAGACTGATCACCCCTAACCACTCCTCTGCCAGCCCGATTGGTGCTTAATTGCTCTCCTGCCAGCCTGATTGCCCCTAACTGCCCTCCTCTGGAGGCCTGGTCCCCCTCAAGTGCCCTTCCCTGCTGGCTTGATCACCCACAACTGGTCTCCTTTGCAGACCTGCTCCCTGACAACTGCTCTCCCCTGCTGGCCATCTTATGGTGGTCATCTTGGGTCCACATGGAGGAAGCCAACTTGTGTGTTCAAGTGAAGGTCAATTTGCATACTATTCTTTTATTAGATAGAATAGGGTACAAGTTAAGTTGCAATAACAAGACTAAAAATACAGAAGCTTAAAAAAATAGGTTTTATGTAACATTTCTTGCCTTCTGAGGTCCCTCAGGGACAGATATGATGCTCATCTTTGCCTTCCTCCTCATGTGCTTCTGTCACTAGAATGTGGCTACTTCAGTTGTCCCCACAATTAATGGGTAGGAAAAGAAGGAAAGAGAGGAAGTTGAGGAAATACCATGGAAATGCACAAATTTCTGTTGCTCACATTCCCTTGGTGGGAATTTGGTAAATGCAAGTGAGGCCAGGGAAATTTAGTTGAGCTGGTGACTTTCTGCCTACTCAAACTCATGTATGTACTATGCATGATTTATTAATAAAAAAGAGAGGAGAATGGTATGGGGATCAAGTTGATAATGCTTGTTAAATATTAATAAATGAGTGGCCCAATGCATGAAATTCATGCACATTGAAAATGGATTAATTAGAGGAAATAATTTAATATTGCTATTTGCCCTTTCTCTATAATAGAAGTGTCAGAGATGAAAGAAAATTAGTAAAATGTATATGAAAACCTTCCTCCTGTCAGAATCTGGGGCACACCACAGGATCCATAGTCAAGTCCCCACCCACCCACATGCATCTCAAAATCACATGAGACCCAGACCTGGCTGCCCCTCCCCCATTGGGCTAGATCCAGACCTAGTCTCACCCTTGTCAAGCCCTGCTGGGCAGGGGCCATAGTCTCAGGGCCCTTGGCTCAGTGCCAGGACAGGGCATAGCCTGAGTTCTCTCAGCCCAGAAGGGGGTAGGGGGAGTGCCTGAGGTCCCCCATCAAGCCCCACCAGGTGGGGGACATGGCCTGAGGTCCTCCATCAAGCCTCACTGACAGGGGGATGTAGCCTCAGGTCCCCCATCAAGCCCTGCTGGGTGGGGGTTGGGGCCTGAGTTCCCCCAACTCAGCACTGGGGTGCACCTTGAGGTCCCCCATGAAGTCCCACTGGATGGAGAGCACACCCTGAGGTCCCCAATCTCAAGTCTCCTGGCCTGGTGCTGGGGCAGGGGGGTGTAGCCTGAGGTTCCCTGGCCTGGAGCTGGGGTGGGAGGGGGAAGCAGCCTGAGGTCCCCTAGCCCAGCACCAGGACAGGAAGCCCACATTGAGGTTCCCTATCCATCCCTGCCAGGCCAAGGTCATGGCCTGAGGTCCTCTGGCCTTGTGCCAAGGCAGGAGGAACAGCCTAAGGTCCCCTGTCAAGTCCCACTGGGTAGGGGGTGCAGTCTGAGGTCCTTCAGCCTGGTGCTAGGGTGGGGGTTGTGGCCTGAAATTCCTTGTCAAGCCCCATCTGGTGGGGGGCATGGCCTGAGGTCCTCTGCAAGCCCATCCAGGCAGAAGGGCCCAGCCTCAGGTCCTCTTGACAGGGGACCTCAGGCCTTCTGGGTAGGGGATGTGGCCTGCGGTCCCCTGTCAAGCCCTACAGGAGCGGGGGAGGGTATAGCCTCAGGTCCGTGCTGATTGCTTGTTAACACTCCTTATAGGAACTTGGCTTCAGCTCTTGGTTGCAGCCATCTTTGTGATGGGGTGATGGTCAATAAGGAGAGAGCTTGCTTTTCTAATTGGTTCCTGGGTGATGCTGATGGTGCTGACACTGGGCAACACTGAGAGAAACACTGCTTTTCTTACCTCTCTTCTTTCTTTTGTCTTTCTGGTAGTAAACTTAGTAGCCTGTCGCATCCATACTTTATTTTTTTTTAATATATTTTATTGATTTTTTTACAGAGAGGAAGATCTAGGGATAGAGAGTTAGAAACATCAATGAGAGAGAGACATTGATCAGCTGCCTCCTGCACACCCACCACTGGGGATGTGCCCGAAACCAAGGTACGTGCCCTTGACTGGAATTGGACCTGTGACCTTTCAGTCTGCAGGCCCATGCTCTATCCACTGAGCCAAACTGGTTTCGGCTGATTTCTATTTTCTACACTTACTCCTTTCCAGCTCAGTTCAGGAACACAACTAGGTCAGTAAACATGTTTCCATTGTATCTGAAATTTCTCTTTTAAAATCAAACTAAAATACCAACTCTTTTGATGGTCATGATATTACCTACTTTATGCAAAATTATGTCAGGTTTACATTTCCTAACGTGTAAATGATTAATTCATTCATGTATTCATGTGTGTATGTGTGTGTGTGTGTGTGTGTGATCCATTTTGTTGGATTAATGGCTTAATTAGCTTTGTATAATCCTATGTGATAAAAAGCTAATATGCAAATGGACCAAATCGTGCAAGGACCACTCACTGTGATGTGCACTGACCAACAGGGGCAGATGGGCAACACAGGAGCTGCCCCTGGTGGTCAGTGTGCTCCCACATGGGAAGAACTGCTCAGTCAGAAGTCAATCTCATAGATATTTATAGATAATTCATTTTATCCAGGCTACATGTTTCTGAGTCACAAAAGAGTATTTCTCTGGCTCCTCTACTATATGCTTTAAAAATACCTTCCCCCATCTACCTTATATTTTCTTTCCAGACAGTTCTAGGAGTCTCTAAAGCACTAACAATGCATCTAAGCCCTTCTTTAATAGACAGTTTGAAAGTCTGCCTACTCCTAAGGTATCATTCCTCCCCTCCTGCAACTAGTCTGCATGCAGCACCAGTAATTTTCTCCCTTCTGTGCTAAGGTTTGCATAGCGTGTCTTTCATGGATAGCATTAAAGAGAGAAGAACCTGGAGAGCTCCGGGCCTCGTTTCCTCTCCCGATCCAATAGCCTGGAAAAGACTTGGCTTATCAGGCTTGAGTTAGCTCAACTCAGAAACAGGCTGATACCAGCGAATAAAATCTAGAGATTTTTTTTTTCTAATAAGTCATTTTGGGGGAGTAAGAAAATTTCTGCTTAACAATATTGGTGTAGCTATGTCCTGCTCCTATAACTATGTATGCATTACTGGGGTGGGCTCCTCCATGAGCCTTGCTCATGATGTTTATTCAGTCCTGCCTGGTCTAAGTATAGCCCTATATGGACCTTGGTGGCTGAGGGGATCACATGTGCTCTAATGGCTTACTGTTTGATAGTTTGTTCTTATATACTTACACAAATTGGCACTAGTGAGATGTATTTCTCAGTCCCTTTGTGTGATAATCATCAAAATGGCCACTATCTGCCAATGACCATTACAAACTCCACCAATTCTCCTGGTAGCACAGGTCCAGGACACAGCTCTCTAGTGCAGGGAATCCTAACTAAATAGCCCAACATGGTGGTTGATATATTTTCATAGCAATGAATGTCATTCATGCCTCTAGTGCCTTCTGCTACTCATGCCTTCTATTCTCAGTATCAGAGGGGAATTACAGATAGGAAGCACAGTTAGCTTTTATTCATTTTGGTTTTTGAAAGTCTGTTAGGTGGGTTCCTGAGATGAACTAGAGGATAATCTGAGTTAAAAGCCACGCAGTGTCAAAATTCATCTCTCCTTTTTGGATCAGTTCTCCAATCAACATTGTGTAACTCTCCCTTAGACTGACTTTCCAGAAGGCCTCATGCATCTATATGGGGTCATCCCACCAGGCGCCCATGCAGACCTGGCTTCCTCTCATTGCTAGGGTCCACAGAGCTAAATTTAAGACATATCCATTCATCTCCACTTGAATGCTCCACTGTCACCTAAATGTAACACATCCAAGAATGAATTCAACCTGCACCTCTGCCCCTACTCATGTAAGCTCGCTTCCTCTCAAGTTCTCTACTTTAAAAAAAGGCTAAATAAAAAGTCTGAGTCTCTTTGTGGTAGCATGGATAGACCTGGAAAATATGCTAAGCAAAATAAACCAATCTGAGAAAGACAAATATCACATGACCTCATTTATTTGTAGAATCTAATGAACAAAATGAATTTACCAATAAAATAAGACCTGAAGCATGGAGGCATGGAACAGACTGACATACTTCAGTGTAGGTCTTGGGGAGTTGAGAAGAAATAAACCTAAGAACTTATATACTTATATGCATAGTCCTTGAACACAGGCAAAAAAGGGTGAAGACATGGAGGGGTGTCTAGGAACTCTGGGAGGAAAGTGGGAGGAAAGGGGAGACATATGTCATACTATCAACAATAAAAATATATAGTTAAAATAATATATATTTTCAAATCATCTCATATTTTTTTCATGCCTATTGTGTCCACCTCAATTACTGCTTTCATCCCAAAGCGGCTGCTGGACTGGAAAAAGGATCTTACAGGTGTAGTGTTCTGCTGCAGGAGCATTCCATACTCATTTCTATATTAATGCAGTGCTCTCTCCCACTCTTTAAGCTCAAGTTCAAGTTCTGCTTCTTCCTTAAACCAAAATCAACCTAGCTCATACAATTCTAAACTCTTACTGTACATCTACAAGTATCAGCACTGCATTGCATATAACCACTAGGACACTATTTTTTAACTTACGGTCCTTTATCCAGTTGCAGCAGCATTCTCCAAGTATGTATTTTTAATGAGATTCCTGATATTTGAAGCTGTGGCCTTAAGGAACAGTAAGCTGTTTATCTTCCTCTTTCCTTCCTAGTCCTTTCTTCTTTCTTCTTCCTTCCTTTGCCATTCTGACAACTGACTCCCTGTAAGGAGAAAAAGCCTCCGGTATTGCTCAAGTTGTAAAATGGAAAAATCAGGGAGTATGAAAGGCTCCTTTTCTAGCATCTCCCCCCTAGTGGTTCATACTGAGGTCATTTCTTTCCTTTTGGATTGTTTTGTATCCTCTCCAATGCTGTAGGTGTGTTAGGCTGTCTAATGAGAGTCGCCTCTGGAAGGAGTGTCTTGCACACACACTGCATGTGATCATATGTGCACATAATGCTTGGAGCAAAGCCAAGACTTTGAAGCAGTTGGGGTGTGAAGATGGAGAGAACATGGACTGAAAAATTACTAAGTTAGCCAGTACTGGAGCTGTCCTACTTAGAAACTTCTCGCTATGCACTATAATAATTTTCCAGCATTACTTAAGTCCTTTAAGTTGAGTTTTCTAATATACACAGCCAAAGCATCTTAACTGATAAGGAGAAAAAGAGAGAAGACAATTTATTCAAGGCAGGCACAGGAAGCTGTGTAGGTTTAAAGTTGAGGGGAAATTAAACCCTCTCAAGAACTGTCCTGAGAAAACCTTGGCCAGAAAAATATAAATTCATGTGAATGTAGACATGGTAAGTTTAACACAATTATAATACTATATTACCTATGCTGTACTTTATATTCCTGTGATTATTTTTTGTAATTGGCAATTTGCATATCTTAATTCTTTCTTCTACCTTCTGACAAGGTAGAGGAAAACTTCAAAATGTTTTCTGTATCTATGAATTTGTTTCTATTTTCTTGGCTTATTTATTTATTTTTAGATTTTACATATATGTGAAATCATATGGTATTTGTCTTTCTGTGACTTATCTCACTTAGCATAATATCTCCCAGGTCCATCCATGTTATTGCATATGGCAATATTTCATTTATTTTTATGTCTGAATCATATTTCCTTGTCTATATGTACCACTTTTTCTTCATCCATCCATTGATGGACCAGTGATCAGAGATAAAGTCCAAGAACCATATTTCTTATTTATCATTATATCCTTAGTCCATAGCATAGCATCTGACATATGGTAGATGATCTATAAGTATTTATTGATTGAGTTAATAAATGATTGAAGGAAGGGTCAAGAAATCAGAAAGGACCTTTCTAGGAGGTTCTGTAATAAAACTGTATTCTAATATTCCCAACTTGGCTATTGTAACAGTTATCAATTTATTGCCTCTGAACTCTAAATTCACCTCTTCCCTGCTCTGTCATACTGAAACTGAACCTTGTAAATGTTTCTTTGCCAGCAAGCATACAATTAGCACTGCACATATACTGGATGGGCACTACAGGTGAGAGGGGCTTCTTGTATAATCTGGTGTGCAGCTGCAAGTGGCACTTCTGAATAATCTGGTGTGCAGCTGCAAGTGGCACTCACCCCCCTCCCCCAGAAAATCTTACCACCATACTAGCCAATGACTGTCTCTGAGTTGGGAAAACACCCATTGCTTGCTTTCCTAGTGAGTTTTATGGGCATCCCTGATGATGGTTTCTTTGAAAATCTTGCTTTTCCCCAGTAAGTCACTTTCTAGTGAGTTCTCAGCCTTTGATGGCACCACAGCTGACTTTCCAGTGAGTCTCGTTAATGTTCCAGTAGTGGCTTCTTGATGAGTCTCTCAGGCATCTGCCAGGCCACTCCTGGGGCACCTCAGAAAGATCCTTACCATCTACTGGGCCACATCTGCACTCTCTCCAATAAGGTCTGAATCCCAGGAGTGGGCAGGACTCTTTATTCCTAGGTTTTTTCTTTTCTGGATATTCTGCCACCATTCTGGAGTGATAGATGCTCCTGATACCTGCTATTCCTATAATCTTTAGAATTCTCTAAGAAATTAATATCCTGTATTAGTCTACAAGTCTTTATATTAAAATTTCCCTGTTCAGATAACTACCTTATCTCTCTCTCTCCAAAAAACAACATATTTTATTGATTTTTTTTTTTTTACAGAGAAGAAGGGAGAGGGATAGAGAGTTAGAAACATCGATGAGAGAGAAACATAGATCAGCTGCCTCCTGCACACCTCCTACTGGAAATGTGCCATAACCAAAGTACATGCCCTTGACTGGAATTGAACCTGGGACCTTTCAGTCCACAGGCTGATGCTCTATCAACTGAGCAAAACAGGTTAGGGCGCTTCCTTCTCTTCCCTGACTGGTTGCCGATGCAGGAAGATTCTCCCTTTGAGAAGTTGGCCACAACCCATATTCATGGCTCTTGTTCCCTTTTCATCTCTGCAGTCATCATCATACCAACCTTAAGGAGACAGAGATCCAACGTCAAAGATTAATTTGAAAATTTTCTGATGTGAGAAATATAAGTGTTATTGATATATTACCAATGCTTTAATACTTGCAAAAGAGATAATATAACCTATAAATAAATAGTTTTTATCCCCCCCCCAAAAAAAACACACCACGTGCACACACACACACACACACACACACACACACACACAAACACACACAAACACACACACCAAACCACAAAACAAAATTGGGATGGAGCTGGGCTGAAGAAGAATCATTTTCCCAACAGTCATTCTTTCTATTCATGGATTACTTAAACTCAGAGAAAAGGGATATGTCATTGTAAAAACAAAGTAACATTGCAATTTAAGAATATGGAAAACAATTCCACTACTGTAAATCTTGCTGCAGGAATGAAATATAATTTAGTTGAAAACATCCACTTTTTGCATTTAACATAGAAAGTGCTTATAGGGGACCAACTACTGATATTAAAACTATAAAATGGACCTTGCTGTGCCCTCTGAATCATCTGAAATAATAATTAGGTCATCATATGAGAAAAACTCAGGATGATACCAAAAGCAATCAATAGTACAATGTGCATTGCATTGGTTTATTAATAATCTAACAGAATTTAGATGTTAGATTATGTTTCCCATGTAGACAAAATTCAGAAGGACCATATTTTGTGCTACATTTTCTTAATGGTTTCTAAATTAAGCTTTATAGTGTGTCACAGCTGTCAGCATCCTTGTCATTATCATTATCAGCAAACATTTAGTGCATACCCGCTGTGTACACAGCACTGTGGGGTTCATTAAGGAGAAAGAGCAATAATTTCCTGCCCTTGAGATAGTAGAGGGGGTAATTATTTACTTTGAGTACTGTATTTAATAAGCAGATTTTGGAATTCAATGCCTTGATATTTTTACACAATTTCCTCATCATTAGAGCAATAACATCAAAATTTTTGGACTTGATCTTCTTCATTTTAGATTATTAAAAATGCACTGGTATATTGCACAAGAATTAAGTAAAATAGCAGTTGTGGGGGGAAAATTAAATTTTTTCCTTAATAATGCTCATGAATGTGTGCTTGTGCTTGCTAATTTATATAATGTTTTTTTTTACATTAAATCTTTATTATTCAGATTATTACATTTGTTTCTCTTTTTTTCCCTCCATAGCACCCCTCCACCCAGCTCCCACCCCATCTGCCCTCAGCTCCCTCCCATTGATCTCATCCATAGGTGTATGATTTTGTCCAGTCTCTCCCTGTATACTCCTCACCCCTTCCCCCATGAGAATTATCAGTCCACTCCCTTTCCGTGTTCCTGATTCTATTATATTCACCAGTTTATTCTGTTGATCAAATTTTTAATTCACTTAATTTTTAGATTCATTTGTTGATAGACATGTATTTGTTGTTCATAATTTTTTGACTTTTACCTTTTTCATCTTCCTCTTCTAAAAGAGTACCCTTCAGCATTTCATATAATACTGGTTTGGAGCTGATAAACTCCTTTAGGTTTTTCTTATCTGTGAAGCTCTTTATCTGCCCTTCAATTCTGAATGTTAGCTGTGCTGGATAGATTATTCTTAGTTGTAAGTTCTTGCTATTCATCACGTTGAATACCTCTTGCCACTCCCATCTGGCCTGCATAGTTTCTGTTGAGAAATCAGCTGACAATCGTATGGGTGCTCCCTTGTAGGTAATTAACTGTTTTTCTCTTGCTGCTTTTAATATTCTCTCTTTGTCTTTTGCTCTTGGCATTTTAATTATGATGTGTCCTGGTGTGGTCCTCTTTGGATTCCTTTTATATGGGGTTCTATGTGCTTCCTGGACTTGTAGGTCCATTTCTTTTACCAGGTGTGGGAAGTTTTCAGTCATTATTTCTTTAAATAGGTTTTCAGTATCTTGCTCTCTCTCTTCCTCTGGCACCCACACAATTCTGATGTTGGTACGCTTGAAGCTGTCCCAGAGTCTCCTTACATTATCTTCACATTTTTGGATTCTCTTCTCTTCTTGCTTTTCCAGTTGAGTGTTTTCTGTTTCTTTATATTTCAAATTTTTGACTTGATTCTTGCCTTCCTCCAGTCTGTTGTTAGGACTCTGTATAATATTTTTTATTTCAGTCAGTGTCTCTAGTTGGTCCTTTTTCATCTCCTCTTGGGAATCACAAAATTTATGCATCATCTCTAGCATCTCTAGTTGGTCCTTATGCATCTCTTCTTGGGACTTGATAAACTTATCCATCTTTTCTAGCATATTCTTGCAAAACCTTATAAGCGTGGTTTTGAACTCTATATCCAGTCGTTTTTTTCCCTCCATTTCTTTTGTTTGTGACCCCTTCCCTTGTCTTGGCATTTTCACTATGTCGGGGAAACTTTTTTACTTGCAAAACCACAGAAGCCTCTGTTGAGCTTGGGATGGGTGGAGTCTCAGGGCTTAAGGGACCGCCTTGCCTTCCAGTCGGCCCTGCCCGCCATGGCCCCAGAGTCTCACGTGACTGGGTAATGGCTGGAGCGGTCCTTGTGCACGGGCCCCCGCAGTGCCTCTAGACCGCTGCCTTTCCAGCTCCCCTGCCCGTCAGGACCACACGAGTCTAGGTCTCCAGTGTTTCGCCCAAAAAAGGGGCCCAGTGGACTCAGAAGTGGCACAGTTGGGAGGGTCTGTCTCCCACCCAGTCGAGAAAGCCAGCGGCACAATCAGCAATCTGTCCTCCTTGCAGAACCGTGCACGTGCGTGACCAAACCTTCTATCTTTTTCGACTCCCCTAAATTTCCGTGCACTTCTCCCTTTTCACAGTCCAAACTCCCCCGGTATGAGTTTCGGCTGGATCTGGAGTTTAGTGTCATAGGATAAGGGGTTCAATGCTGTTGGGAATCTCTGTTTCCCTCCCACCAGAGAAAGCCAGCCAGGTACTCAGGCACCCGCTCTCTCAGCGCACGTCTCCGTACCTCAGCTTTTTACAGCTCCTCTGGGTCTCTGTGAGCCCCTCTCTTTCCTTCTAGTTGTAGAATTTCCACTCAGCCAGCTTTCCTGTGGTTCTGGATGGTGTCCGTTCTGTCTTTTAGTTGTAGTTTTGAAATTGTTGTGCGAAGCAGCAGTGTAGGTGTTTACCTATGCCACCATCTTGGATTCTCCCCCTAATTTATATAATGTTAATTATTGTCAAGTCTGTTCTAAGCAATGTTCACATGCACACTTTATAGATGAGGGAACTGAAGGATCTAGAGAAGACATATAGTAAGTGGTTGGGATTCAAACTTAGGAGGTCTGGCACCAAAACCTATACTCTTAACCACTACTCCATATTGCTTCTCTGAGCCCTCATCAATTCCACATAGCCCTTCTAGACATAATCACACCAATAAGAGATGTGCATTCTTCTAGGGCCCATTCTATGCTTTGAAATTCTTTTTATTTGTTTTGTTTTGTTTTGTTAACCCTCACCCAAGGATATTTTTTCCATTGAATTTTTGGGGAGAATGAAAGAGAGGGAGGGAAGCAAGGAGGGTGAGAGATGTGGGGGAAAGGGAGGAGGTGAGAGAGAGAGAGAAACACATTAATTGATTGCCTCTTGAATGTATCCAGGTCAAGGCCAGGAAATGAACCTGCAACCCAGGTACATGCCCTTGACCGGGAATTGAATCCTGGACCCTTTGGTCTGCAGGCCAATTCTCTAACCACTGACCAATGCCATGCCAGCCAGGGCTGCATTAAAATTCTTCTATGTTGCCAAAACTGGTTTGGCTCAGTGGATAGAGCATCGGCCTATGGACTGAAAGGTCCCAGATTCAATTCTGGTCGGGGGGCATGTACCTTGCTTGCGGGCATATCCCCAGTGGTGGGTGTGCAGGAGGTGGCTGATCGATGTCTCTCTCTCATCAATGTTTCTGACTTTCTCTCCCTCTCCCTTCCTCTCTGTAAAAAATCAATAAAATACATTCAGAACTGGTTTGGCTCAGTAGATAGAGCATCAACCTGTGGACTAAAAGGTCCCAGGTTTGATTCTGATAAAGGTCATGGGCATCTACCTTGGAGGTGGGCACATCCCCAGTAAGGGGGGTGCAGGAGGCAGCTGATTGATGTTTCTCTCTCATAGATGTTTCTAACTCTCTATCCCTCTCCCTTCCTCTCTTTAAAAAATCAATAAAAATATTTTTTAAAAAAGATTTCAGCTGGCTCTCTTAGAAGGGCTGATAACATTTATTCTTGGCACCAGACCCATTATTTTTTTCCATCATCATTCATAAAAACAGAAAGCCCAATTTCATTATGTACTATAACCATTAGACACTTCTAATAATTTTTAGTTAAATTACTTCAGAAGCCTAAATTCTACTATAATCACAGAGTGATTTGAAGTTCTCCTTCTTTAGAGTTTTGGTTTCAAATGTCAAGCCAATTAGATAAGTCATTTGGCATACTTGTTTCTATTCATTACTAAGTAATTATCTTTATGACTCTTTGCAAAGTACATTTCCTAAAGACTTGCCATACAGTGGCTGTCATGTATTTTTTATTTTTTGAGCTGGCACTTAAAACCAGCTGCTACTCATGTTTAATTTTTATAATATAATAATTTTCTTCTTTTTCTTTTGCCTTCAAGATCAGACTCAGTATAGAAAATAATTTTGGGAAAGAAAAGATTTTCATTATATGAACATGGTTTACTTTTCTTTGTTTTTCTTTTCTATTATATTATTACTAGAATTTTCCAAATAATAGATTCATCTCTGTTAATTGAGCTTATTTCTGCTTTATACTGCTTGCAATTTTTTTTAAAAGGAAATACATTACTCATTTGACAATGAGTCTTCAGATATATTCCAAACAAAGAGATTTGACCAAATAACGAAAGATACATGTTTTCTAGGAAATATATAAATTCCATTTTCTCTATGTAACTTCTGTATATGTAATAGAAGAATGTTATATAAAAATCTTTTCAATAGAGTATTAAAAAACTTCCTCATCATAATTGATCACAGTCAAATTCCATGTGTCTTAAATTATTTAGGGTCAAGCTCCATCACCTTAGTTTCAACTAAGAATTACTCTCTCTTAGTTCACAATTGTAGAGAGATGTCTAATCCCAAGTGATGGTGAAGGTGTGGGCAGAAGGGAACTCTTCTACTATTGATGGGAGGTTAAACTGAGAGAGCAGTTCTGATAGGCTCTACAAGCACCACTGGTGGTAATGTACTATGGAATTAGGAGTATGATCACTCCAAACTCTTTGTACCTGAGTCCCAAAACAAACAAAATAATAGTAATAAATATAGGAAAGTGACTGATAGAGGTAAATTTAAAAAATTTTTCATGTTTTTCTTTCTTTTTCACTCATTATAAAGGTTGATATTTTAAGAGTGATTAGAAATCACATTAGTACTTTAGCTGCGCATGATGAGGGTCACCATGACCAAAGTTAATACATCTTCACTTTATAGTAGAAGAATATTTGGACAAGAGCTAAATTAGTTCAGAAGCACAAATTTTAGAAAATTAATCTATTAAAAATATTCCCAGAGGAAAAAAATTATAAATATAAGTATGAGTATACTTATTTATTAAATTTATATTTATTATATCTTAGAATATCTATGTAATATAAACCAAAACTCTTCGTTCAGAACACATCTTCTCCTGTTGGCTTCTGAATAATTTTTCCACATTCAGAAACTAATTTTTAGTGGACTGCAGATTACAATTAGTAAAATAAGGTTAGTTGGAAGTCCAATGGTTCTAATTTTCCCCCATACACGTAGTGAGGGAATTGAGTCTCTATAATCTATCTTCCAGCAGAGGGGAGTGAATACACATATGTCTTCACAAAAGGAAGAAGTGAGAAGTAATTCCTAGTGTGAATCAAGGAATGATTTGTCTGCACCACTTCATGCTCAGAATATTTGCAGTGACTTCAATAAAATTAAACCCATGAAATGGGAAATAGAACCTCTTCTAGGTCACAGGACTGACAGGAAATATCTGCATGGTTCAATAAATGATTTTAGAAGTATGTATCATTCAGGTGTCCAACATAATTCTTTCTTTTTATGAAACTAGAAATAATTTTTATTACATTTTTATTTTTCCATTATGGTAGTTTCACATATACAGCATAGTGGATTTATATAATTTACAAAGAGATGCTACCTGCTAAATCTAGTACCCACCTGGCACCACTAATAATCAATAGTTATTATACTATTGTTGACTATAATAAATTACAATGTTGATTATCTTCTATGGTGTACTTTATATCCCTATGACTATTTTATAAATGCCAATTTGTACTTCTTAATCCCTTCACCTTTTCACCCATTCCTCCAACCATTCTTGCATCTGGTAACATTCAGTTTATCTGTATCTATGAGTATGCATCTGTTTTAGTTGTTTATTTTGTTACCTGGATTTCACACATAAGTAAAATCATATGGTATCTGTCTTTCTCTGTATGGCTTATTTCACTTAGCATAATACCATCTAGGTAAATCCATGTTGTCATAAATGGTCAGGTTTAATTCCTTTTTATGATCGAGTAATATATATGTATGTATGTATATATATATATATATATATATATATATATATATATATATTACTCTTTTTTAAAATTAAATCTTTATTATTCAGATTATTACATTTATTTCTCTTTTTTGCCCTCCATAGCTCCCACCCCTCCCTCTACCCTTACCTCCCCCCACCTTGATCTCATCCATAGGTGTATGATTTTTGTCCAGTCTCTCCCTGCACCCCCTCACCCTTTCCCCTGAGAATTATCAGTCCACTCCCTTTCTGTGCTCTGATCCTATTATATTCACCAGTTTATTCTGTTGATATAATTTTTAATTCACTTAATTTTTATATTCATTTGTTGTTGATAAATATGTATTTGTTGTTCATAATTTTTTTTCTTTTACCTTTTTCTTCTTCCTCTTTTTAAAGAGAACCTTTCAGCATTTTATATAATACTGGTTTGGTGATGATGAACTCCTTTATCTTTCTCTTTTCTGTGAAGCTCTTTATCTGCCCTTCAATTCTGAATGTTAGCTGCGCTGGATAGAGTATTCTTGGTTGTAGTTTCTTGCTATTCATCACGTTGAATATTTATTGTCACTCTCGTCTGGCCTGCATAGTTTCTGTTGAGAAATCAGGTGACTATCGTATGGGTGCTCCCTTGTAGGCAATTAACTATTTTTCTCTTGCTGCTTTTAATATTCTCTCTTTGTCTTTTGCTCTTGGTATTTTAATTATGATGTGTCTTGGTGTAGTCCTCTTTGGATTCCTTTTATATGGGGTTCTGTGTGCTTCCTGGACTTGTAAGTCTATTTCTTTTACCAGATGTGGAAAGTTTTCAATCATTATTTTTTTCAAATAGGTTTTCAGTATCTTGCTTTCTCTCTTCTTCTGGCACCCACACAATTCTGATGTTGATACGTTTGAAGCTGTCCCAGAGCTCCTTACATTATCTTCAATTTTTTGGATTCTTTTTTCTTCTTACTTTTCCAGTTGAGTGTTTTCTGATTCTTTATATTTCAAATTTTTGACTTGATTCTTGCCTTCCCTCTAGTCTGCTGTTAGGTCTCTGTATAATATTTTTTTATTTCAGTCAGTGTATGTTTAATTTCTAGTTGGTCTTTTACATCTCTAGTTGGTCCTTTTTTCATCTCGGGTCTCGCTAAATTTATCCATTTTTTTCTAGGATATTCTTGAAAAACCTTATAAGCGTGTTTTTTAACTCTATATCCAGTCATTTGTTTTCCTCCATTTCTTTTTTTTGTGATCTCTTTCTTTGGCTCCGCATTTTCACTATGCAGGGAGAACTTCTGTGTTGGATTCAGCCTTATGATACAAGACTTGCAAATCTGCAAAAGCCTCTCTGTTGAGCTTGAGAGTGGTGGAGTCTCAGGGCTTAATGGACTGCCTTGCCTTTCAGTTGGCCCTGCCCTACATGGCCCCTGTATCTCATGTGTCTCTGGGTAATGGCTGGAGCAGTCCCTGTGCAGCACACAGTGCTTCTAGACCACTGCCTTTCTGGCACCCCTGTGCTCCAGGACCATATGAATCTCCCCAGGGTTTCACCCCAAACTGGGGTTTAGTGGAGTTAGAAGTGGTGCAGTTGGGAGGTTCTGTCTCCTGCTCACTTATGAAAGCCAGCGGCATAATCAGTAGTCAGTGTTCTGCGGGCAGTTCTGTGTGGGCCATGAGACTTCTGCCCTTTTGTGGCTCCCCTATATTTCCGTGCACTTCTCTCTTTTCACAGTCCAAACTCCCCCCCGTATGAGTTTCGGCTGAACCTGGGGTTCTGTGCCATAGGATAAGAGGTTCAATGCAGTTGGGAGTCTCCATCTCTCTTCCACCAGAGAAAGCCAGCCAGGTACTCTGGCACTTGCTCTTTCCACGCATGGGTCTCTATACCTTAGCTTTTTGCAGCTCCTCTGATTCTTCATGAGCCCCTCTCTTTCCTTCTAGTTGTAGAATTTCCACTCAGCCAGGTTTCCTGTGGTTCTGGATGATGTCTGTTCTGTCTTTTAGTTGTAGTTTTGAAATTGTTGTGTGAGACAGCAGTGACGGTGTTTACCTATGCCGCCATCTTGGATTCCTGTATAAACCAGTCTTTATGGAATTGTCTATTGGTGGACATCTAGGTTGCTTCCACATATTGGCTAATGCAGTAATAAACATATGCATGCACAAAGCTTTTCAAAATAGTGTTTTAGATTATAGAAAAATACCCAGAAATGGAAATTCTCAGTCATAAGATAGTTTAATTTTTAATTTTTTGAGGAACTGCTGTATTATTTTCCACAGTGGCTGCACCAATTTCCAATTCCACCAACAATGTACTAGAATTCCCTTTTCACCATATCCTTGCCAATAATTGTTGTTTGCTTATTTATTAATGACTGGAGGCCCAGTGCACAAAATCCATGCTCTGGTAAGGGCCCTAGCGGTTGCCTGCTACCAGCCAGGGCCTCCTTCCCTTTCCCCAGCCAGCCCTGACCCCTGGTCAAACTTCCAGATAACCTCCTGGTCAAAGGAATAATTTGCATACTACACTGTTATTACATAAAATGGCTCTTCTTACAGATATGAGGTGATATTTAATTATTTTAATTTGTATTTATCTGACAATTAGTGATGGTGGACATTGTTTTATATTTCTATTAGCCATCTGTATGTTCTCTTTGGAGAATTATCTAGTCAAGTCCTCCCATTTCTTAAAAAAAAATTTATCTTTATTGTTGAAAGTATTATAGTTGTCCCCTTTTCTCATATTGACTCCCTCTACCCACCTTCCTTTCCCTACCCAGACTTTCAGTGCCCTATTGTCTGTGTCCATGGGTTATGCATATCTATAATAATAAAAGCATAATATGCAAATCAACCAAATGACCAAACAGCAGAACAACTGTCTGGACTACCTTTTGGATGACCATGCTATGACACGCACTGGCACCAGGCAACCAGATGCAACTGGTTAGGGAGCCCCACCATTGCCCCACATTTGCCCCACAGAGAGAGGCCCAGGCCACTGGCCTGCAGTATTATGGTAGGTGTGTGGGGCTGGCCAGTGATCAACCTGCAGAAGGAGGCCCAGGCTAGCCAAGCGATAGCACCCCATGCCTGTTGCCTACAGGGGAAGATGACAGGTGGCAGGGGATGGGGGGCAGCATTTCACAGATGGCAAGCAGTAGCAACAATGGGAGCAGAGCCAGCTGCTGGCTGCCAGGGGAAGGAAAGTACTGGTAGGCCCTGATTGCTGGCCAGGCCTAGAGACCCTACCCAAGGGGTCCTGGATTGTGAGAAAGCATAAGCCGGGCTGAGGGACACCCCTCCCCACACCATGCATGAATTACATGCACAGGGTCTCTAGTATGCATACAAGTTCTTTGGTTAATCTCTTCCAGCCCCTCCCTTCTTTCCCTCTGAGATTTGTCAATCTGTTGTATGCTTCAATGTCTCTGGTTCTATTTTGTTTGTCAGTTTATTTTGTTCATTAAATTCCACTTATAAGTGAGATTATGTGACACTTGTCTTTCTCTGTCTGGCTTATTTCACTTAGCATAATACTTTCCAGGTTTCTCCATGAAGAAGCTGGATTTTGAAATAGACCTTTTCTCCTGGGAATTAAAAAAACAACAAAACACACACATACAAACAAACTTTTGCAGCTATACCATACTCTGCCAGATATTGGAATTACAATAATTCTCATTTGTTATCATCACAACAGGTAGGAGGTCAAATAGATAGATAGATAATAACCACACACTTAAGTATGTTTTTGTGTAGAAACTTTATCATGTGAACAACTAAGTGAAATTCTAAACACAATGTTTTCCACCTTAAGCTAATAAATGTTCTCAGGTATTTTAGAAATATTTGTATGCATACAAAAGTGTAATGGCAGAGGCTTGCCATTGCTTAAATCCTGTTTACTTGAAAATAATACACATTTTTCTTAAGAACGATTCCTAATGCAGGGTTTTATTTCAAATAGACTTCTCCCCATATTCATCCACTTTGCAATTAGTGTGGTATTAGCCTGGGCTGGATTGAGATGATAAAAATCAAGGATGTGTTCATTTTAAGAGTATTTATATTTGCACTAATAAATAGCTCACCCATTTTTTCCTTCTTACAATACTTGTAAGTAACTAAATAATTTTTTATTTTATGAAAAATGTCTTTGCTTTGAAATATTGCTGTGTTTAGTTCAGCATGTGGAAGATAGTAAGAACATTATACTATTTTAAAAAATTAAAAGATTGAAATGCTATCCTCATTTCATGATAGGGCATTATTATGTCTTGAAGGTCAACTGTAATGCTTGACACTTAGAAGAAAGAGTCTTGCAGGCTCTTGACCAATGGAAGCATTTATATGCAGAGGTATGTTGCCATGTGTACTCCAGGGACACAGATCATATCCCACCTTGACCATAGCCAAACACCAGTAGAAAAATAATGTAATGGAAATCTTACCACTTTTCTTGGGAGGTGGCATGTCCCTCTTAGGCACTGCCAGAGATATTACAGTACCATAATGAGACTCATAATTCATGTCAGCCCCAAGTCCTTTCCTTCATTTATAAATGTTTTACAGCCCTATGATTCATAATGCCATGAGCTGGTTTTCTTTCAGAACCGTCATGTTCCCATTAATAGCAACCATTCCTGCTTCTTGACCAGAGACAAGGCCCTTCAGTAATATATCACAAAGTTTAGTGCTCTCCTTGAATTGTTATAGTCAAAATTCTCTTCTAGATATTGGATTAGTGCAAAATAAAAGGATTTAGAAAAATATTAAACCTTGGGGGGGTGGAAATCAAGAAAGCAAGGGGAAAAAAGAAAGCAAGGAAGAGCTCTTCACCATCTAAGGTATTATTTTAGAGTTATTCTCTATTTCTAATATAATGCCTATTTTCTTTGTATGCTAAACTGTTATATCCTAGAAAACGGGTAAAAATCAGTGTTTAACTGCCATACAATAATGATAAAACTTGTCATTTACATTATGAGTTTATAATGAAAAGTTTTATGGGTATGGATATGATTTTTTAATCTCCTTCATAATAAATAATGTTTACAATGTATATTTTTAGCCTCACTTCATGATTCATTTTGTAGTTAATTACAACTATTAAACATTATTCTATTAAACACAACAGAGCAGTTCTTAAAATCATTTGAATTCATCTAGCATAAAACCCATGTTTCATGGTATATGTAAGCTTTCCATCTGTGAGGCATTATGTCCACGGGTGTTGTCCTTCACTGGCAAAATCCTCCCCAGAGCCCACTTGCTGTTCTACTCAACATGGCTAATTTGTTATCACTTCAATCTCAGCATGGCACAGCAGAGGAAATGATCTTTGGTCCTATTCCATTCAACACAATTCTTTGGACCCACCTATGGTTTGAAAAATCCAATGACGGCTCTATCCAGTTCTAGATCCTGGGCTAATTCAGGTAGAAAGCTTCAACAGCTGCCATAAATGGGGGGCTTATAACTGGTTTCTCTGCCCAGATCTGGAATTTCTTTCTCTAAAGATGACTTTTTTAGGTCTTTTTTATCAGACTCCCTGCCAATGTATGTTGTAAAAAGAAAGCCTGGTTCCTCTTTCTGAGTTTCAGCCAATTACCTCAGTCTAAGTCTTTGCTTAAATGTATGGAGACTCTTTAGCCCCCCACACTCCAGTTTTTCCTTGACCCCAGCTCTGAAACTAGAGTTTTGCAGCTGATGGGAGAATTTCCTAATGAACAACCTCTCTCTTGTGAGTCCATTGTTGGTTATTAATTGGACACTATTACCAAATTGAAGTGGTGATAGCCATGCTAATTTTCTCAGACACAAATGGGGTTCTTTGGTTCTCTAATTGCCTGTTTTTTGGGCCATGGGACCAAACAAGGAGACATTATTTTGTGAACTTTATATTTTTATTTTTCCTATACATAAAACTACTTTAAGATTGTACTAAATATTGGAGCCAGTTACAGGAGAGAACAGGGTGAAGCTGAGAAATAATTATCTGGTTTCACCACAACCTCAGGGAAAGCAATATTGGGAAGAAGACTAGAAAATAGGAACCCCTGAAATCCAAAGAGAAGAAAAAGAGGGGCAAATTAAAGGTTTGTTCTAGTAACCCAAAATAATTTTCAGTCAGTTCTTCTTTCCCTTAAACATAAGTATTTTAAAAAATTTTTAAAAAATGAATTCTAAGGCAAAAATCCTAATTAGCAAATGTCGGGGTATATAACACAAAATCAGAGTGTAGCCTTCACTCTAATCTTAACTTTATTCTATTTACTTCATTTTCCTTATGGGTTCACACCTTAGGTTGAGTAATAAAAACCTTCAATTAATTAAAAATGTATCATCATAGTCCATCCATTTAACTTGTTTCAGCAGATATCCATTGGGCAAGGATTATCATAAGTAAACGACTGAAAGCTTATAATATTCCTGGAACTTTCTAACCATTTTATGTGTAGAAAGTAATTCACTCTTTCATAATGTATACAATGTAAATGTTATTGTTCCCTTGTTACAGACAAGACATATGAGGTACAATTAGGTTGAAGAACTTGCCCAAGTTTGTTGGGGAGCACTCAAGACTTGGTTGGAAAGTTTGTAAGGAGGACATTATGAGAAAAGGGAAGTGTGCAGAAGGCCACCTGCCCTGTTTATCAGAATTCTGATTTAGGGGAGTGCTGAAGGCAGCACCCCTAATTATTCCTTGACCTTTCCAAACAAGTCTGTGCATGAGCAGATGCCCAGGTGCTTACAGAAATCTTTATGCTTAATCTTTTGGGTGTCGTTGCTTAAAAGACACAACAAACACATGTGCCCTCCCAAGATTACTTACCCTGCTGATTGCATCTGAAAAATAAACTTTATCTCAAATTGCTGTTACAATAAAAGGCTAATGAGGCAGGCAATTGAGAGTGTCTGGTTCCTCTAGCCTGGCAGTCCCTTAGCCCTCTCTTTCACAGCAAATGTTGTGTCAAAGTAATCACTCAGGGTCTGTTGGTCAGCCCCATCAGAAGTTCACATATCCACTTTGAAATGGAGCCAGAATTTGAACCCAGGCATCTGTCATCAACACTATAACCATGCACATGTCACATATGTGCACATAGAATTGTCCTCATGATTCTAACACTAAAAGTTAATAATTAAAGAAACAGTATAAGTACTATACAACATATATAAATACATGCTTATAAATACTCAAAGCACAGCTGCTTTGCTTGCAATTCTGCCTAAGGCTATTTCTCATTTTTTACATTTCATGTCAATTTTCATTCAATTCAGTCTTCAAATGAGCTCCATTTCTTGTTTTAATGCAAAGTGATAAATTTATCTTATTTTAGCACTGTTCTTAAAAAGTGTGTTCCATGGAATATCTGTCTCCACATCACATATTTTAGATTGTAGGTTTCTGGTCCAAACCTTCTTCATCAGAGTCTAAGAATTTGCATTTTACAAGCTCCTCTGATATGTTCAACACTTCTAGAGTTTGATTTACTAGTAGAAACTGCAGAGCTTCCTAGCCGGCTTTTCATTTATCACTTATGTCTGCTCCAATTTGGACTAATTAGAATATATTAACTTTCCACTCTTAGTCCCTGATTGTGTATCTAGCAAATACAACTTCTTTCAAGTGGTTCTTCTACTTTGACCTCTAAGAAGAAAATAAAGAAACTCATAGCCTCTGTCCAACCCATGATAATCCAGTCCCCAGTGAGTCTTCCAAATGAAACATTTAAATTTATTGAAATGTTTAAAAGTATTTTGAGCAGACTAGTTTCCCACCAAATTTATGTTCTCTCATTGCATATGATTCTGCTAAAGTTATTGCATTCTTGCTCAACCATACTTAAAGCGGACTCTGTAGCCAGAAGTTATTCTGACCAACTGGGTACTTTGAGGAACAACCAGCTTATGTTCCTCAAAGCAAGGATCCCAATGCATTGTCCAGTCGTCATCATGTGCAATATGGGAGGGAAGCTGGGATACCAAGCAGCCACTGTGGGCATCAGCTAAAGCAGATGTTTTAACTAAAAACTTGAAAGAACTGCTAGGCTTTACTGAGTGACAGTCGTAAACAAGATCAATTTTTTTGCAAACTGTCAGAGGAAGATGAGAAGAGGAACAGATTTCCTTCAGAGTTAAAATGATTAATTTTGAAATGGGCCACTGATCAAATCTGAAGCATGACTGAGAAAAAATAGAGTGGAGTAGGAGTATGATTCCCATAATCACTTCAAAAAGAGCACACTATGAAAATATTTTTGTCCACTATAAAGCCTTTATTTTCTTAGACAAACATTGAAAATACAAATGGACAAATGTCATTATATTCAATTCTATGCTAAATTTGTATCTCAATATTGGTTATATTTCTAATTTTAAGGATTTTTTTTTGAGTTTTCAACTGCACTAAAGTATTGTGGATACAAATATTGATGAAAATAGGGTGACCAATATGTGGCACATTTGGAAATCTTTTAGTTGGAGATTGGGGTGAGTAAGTATAGATAAAATGCTACCAGAGACTGTTTTTGGGTGAAAAGAGCATGTTTTTCTCAAAAGCCATTACTTTTTATATTAGTGGTAAGTGTAAATTGTGTCATATCCTCTTGAAAAAGATTTCTTTATTATTCCATTAGTATCAACAATTTACATCAAGCCTAGAAGCTTGTAACAAAACCACTAAACAATTCCATCTCCTGTACCTGAGTAAGTAAAGTATTTTTGGTTAAACCTAGTAATTTTATAATCACATTGAGTCATATTAAATCAATGTAAAACATTCTCATTAATTAAATTAATTATCTGAGGCAAGAATATACAAAATGTGTATCTTTTATAACCTATCATTTTGAAACTAATACTATCATTTAAAAAATTCACTTCCTAGTAAATTTTGCATCTACTCTTCAGAATCCAGTGTAGCATTTAATTAACTATTCCCCAAGAGTCTGCATTTTAAAATGCACAATTTGACCTAGCTATTCAAAGCCCTCCGTGGCAGAGGCTGCTTGCCTGCTTTCTAATCTAAAGTGTCTTTGAAGTTATCAAGCTCAATTTTAGCCCTCCTGGGACTTAGGTTTCGGTAGACCATTTTTTATTTTCTCACTCTCTGTGTCCTCTTTTTTTGTATTTTTATTGATTTCAGAGAGGGAGGGAAAGGGAGAAAGAGAAGTATCAATGATGAAAGAGAATCAATTGTTGGCTGCTTACTGGTGATCAAGCCCAAAACCTGGGCATGTGCTCTGATCAGGAATGGAACCTCAACCACCTGGTTCATAGATAGATGCTTAGTCACTGAGCCACACCAGTTGCTGGTTCCTCTTTTAGCAATCTCTGACCATAGCCAATCTCCCTACTATCTATCACAGATATTAAACACATCAGACACTATGGTGAATTTTTTTGGTCAGAGTCTCTAGTAGAATGGCACCTGCTCAAATGTTTGGATCCTCTATTTTGCATAGCTCAGTTTCTTGATTTTCACTTCCTTTGTTTGGCTGACCTGTGATGAACTAATCTCTGGTAAGGAAATCTAGGATATATTATGGTTTACATAAAAAAGAAGATACTATCTTCAATAGCCAGGATATTTAAGGGTTATAATTAACACATGTCCTTAAGACATAGCCTAGCCTTTCTTTAAGCCTGTTCTACTGAATTAAATAACTCATTAAATAATCTATACTTATACCAGTGCAAAAATTAAAAATCTCTTAATTTAGACTTGTTAAATCATTATTTTTTTCCTTCTTCCTCTGCCCCATTGCTCTCTCCCTTCCTCCCTTTTTACCTCACTTTCCTCTCTCTCAAATCTTGATATCTGACTTTCTTAACAACATTAATAAATAGAATATAATATTTTCTCAAAATAACTAGCCATGAACCAAAAATAGTTCCAAATAAATCTTCCAAAAGGACCCAGAGAAAGGGACTATCCCTCACATTATTTATAAAGCTGGAGATTTGATAATGAGATTCTATGAAAAATTAAAAGGCATTTTACTTTTTTCTCTACCTTTGCATACATTGTTTTTTAGTGCTATAACACATTCTCTCTTAATTCATGTTAGGCAAATATTTAATTTCACTAACATCTTTAACCTATACAAGCTTGAAATAGACAGGCATGCAACTCTTTGTTAATCTGCAGTGAACACATAGAGACCAGAATATCATCAGATGTGCAGGGCTTTGCTCAGAAGGTAAGAGTTCCTAGTTGTCAAGTGTGTGTGCATGTGTGTGTGTGTGGGGGGGAGGGGTGGCGTGGGGGTAAGATCCTTCATTTTGAGATTTGAGTAAATGGATCTTTGTGTGTGGTAGCTGCCCCATTGCCTTAGAATATCTTAGCAGGTGAGAAAAGAGAAGATACACCCATTTCATCAACATCTTGACCAGAAATTGATCACTTTCATTTATATTCCCTTGAGAACTGGGCAGAAAGCCCTAGTTAAATGTAAGGGAGGGAGGAAGGGTTGGAAATGTAATTATTGTCTGCTTCCCCACAACAACTCTATACCATGGGAAGCACAAATTTTGATAATTAGTTATCTTTGTAATACTTATCCAAAGTCTTAGCTTTCTACAGACCAATAATTTTCTTCTGTTTGTTTATTTATTTATTTATTTTTATTTTAAAAATGTAGTTTTATATTAGTACTAGGGGCCCAGTGCACAAAATTTGTGTACCAGGGGAAGGGGGATACTTCAGCCCAATCTGCCCCTTCTCACATACTGGGAGCTCTCAGGGGATGTCCTGCTGACAGTTTAAGCTGCAGTCTGGCCTCCCTTTGTGGGAGGCGATGGGGCTGATCAGGAGAAGGCAGTAGCCCCATCACCCCCCTGCTGCAGCCACTGCCAGTCACCACAGCCATCAAGGTGTTTACATCAACACAGACCCCAGTCCCTTCACTATGAAAAAATGACAACTTTCTTTAGGCATTTTCAAGATGTGCTTTTCATAGGATATGACATTTCTTTATTGTTTTTTTATCCTCACCTGAGGATATGTTTCCATTGACTTTTAGAGAATGTGGAAGAGAAAGGGATAAACAGAGATAAACATCAAAATTAGAGGAACACTTTGATTGGTTGCCTCCTACATGAGCCCTAATCTGGGCCCCAGCCAGGGAAGAGCCTGCAACCTAGGTACATACCCTTGGTTAGAATCTAACCTGGACCCTGCAGTGGGCAGGCCAAGGCATTATCCACTGAGCCAAACCTGCTAGGGCAGGATATGACTTTTCTTAGCCCTCCAGCAATGGACCTTCAGTTTTTTCTCCGGAAGTGTGATGGAAAAACTCTAGATCATCTTTTTGAATTCTTATTAGCCAAGTTACTAAAAATATTACCAGTGGCATACAGGAAGTTTAGCCAATAAGCAATCAGAAAAGGTATTTTACACCGATTGCCAATAGCCTCCGATCACTGGCTCCACCCCTGCCCAGGCTTAAAGCCTCTGGCCAATGCTTTAGGCCCAAGCAGGGGACCTTCTGATCGCCAGCTCCACCCTTGCCCAGGCCTGACCAGACTAAAAGCCTCTGGCCGAGGCTTTTGGCTTGGGCAGCAGACCCCTAGCTCCCTCTGATCGCCAGATCCACCCCTGCCCTGACCAATGATATAGGCCTGAGCAGGGGATCCCCAGCTCCTTCTGATCCCTGGCTCCACCCTTGCCCCCTTGGCTCTGATTGCAGGCTTGGCCCTGCCCAGGAGGCCCCTGGCTCAGACCCTTCTCTGGCTGCTCAGGGGCCATGCGGGGCCTACCTCAGTGACCTGAGTACCAGGATGTTTACAGGACCCAGGCTCTGGGTGCCTATGTATTCAAATTAACTTCCATCTTTGTTGGGTTAATTTTCATACTCACTCTGATTGGCTATGGAGTCGTGGAGGTATGGTCAATTTATGTGTATGTCTATTATTAGGTAAGAAGATTGTGTAACATCTGGGTTATTCAACTTGCATTTTTTATTTTTATTTTTTTACATTATTCAAATACATCAAGAGGGTGGGTTATACACGGATTTTTTTCTAAAGGTTATATATAAAACACTTGATGCCACTATCTATAATAATAAAAGTGTAATATGCTAATTAGACTGGATGTCTTTCCAGACAACCTTCTGGACAAAACCAGAGCTGAGAGAGAAGTCCAAGTCTCAGGTGCCAGAGGGAAGTCAATGTTGGTAGCTGAGAGAAGGACGGCATACTCTTGCACAAATTTTATTCATCAGACCTCTAATTAAAAGAACAAACAAAAACAGAACAATGATTTTCAACCAGTGTGCTACAGCAGGCACACTGGTGTGCCCTAAGATTTTTTAAAACATGCAATACCTGTTTGTCAGGTCAGCAAAAAATGTAAGCTATTTTTGTGTGTGCTATAGAATTTTAGTAACTAGTTTATGTGAGCCATGAAATGAAAATGGTTGAAAATCACTGCTATATATCAACAAGAACTCCACCCTGGTTACTACTTTCATTGTAACTCCTCAGGTAAGCAGAGTTTCTGTTAAAGTACTGTGAAAATTTAGAAGAGAATATTCAAGAATTCTTAGAGTTATCTATTTCTTTAAAAAGACACTTCAACAAGTAGTCTTTGAAAGTAGCTTAGATTTCTACTTTTCAGTACTATATTCTTCAATTTTTATCTAATAGTTTAGCAACCAAATAGTGATAATTTGCAATGTTAATTGTTCTCATATTGTGCTCATCTCAACTAGAATATGTTCTCAACTTACAAACATTTGTTGATTTTAAAGCATTTCCCATTCAATGTCCCCAGTAGGTCAAGCCTCCACTGCAACAATATAGTTGCCTGTGGATACCACACAGAATGGTCACAGAGAAGAATATAGAGGATCTGAATTACTCTGCAAAGAGGACCTAATTAGGCTTTCCCCATTCATAGAAATAGATCATTCATCATTGACAATACAGTACAATTAGGGGAGGTCTCTTGTCACTTTTCATGGACAAGTGGTATTAATGTTTCTTTGGGAAGCACTTGAACAAACGATGTCTCATCATTTTTATGTGAGAATTCCTTCTCCTAAGAGTTGTCATCCAACTCATTATTTAGGAATGAACTATTTTAGTCCCAGTGATTTTATTTTTAATTCCAATTTATTTTTTAGTATAAACTTTGTGGGTTCTGTAAGCACACTCCATATACTTTTAAACACTTTCTAATGGGCATCTTATTGATCAAACACTGTCAAGTATGTTTTATTTTATTTAGCATGTTAACAACAATTATGCTGGAATTATATTTAGAGCTTACAAAATAGTTTTCTATCTTATTCATTTAATATTTTTTTAACAACTTTGTGCAACTCAGATAATGACTTGTCAAAGGAAACACACCAAGTCAATAGCAAAAGTGATTTTTAAATTCAAGTCAGGGGATTTTCTACTACACTATGGTATCCATTTAAGTTTATTATAATTCATGAACCTGAAATAATTTGAGTCATAAAATTCTCTGTGATATTGATAGTAAGTGCATAGAAAGATAACAGTAAATATGTAAAGCTTCATTCAAAACTATGATGACATGTCATGAAAGATGACAAGGACAGATGGTTGGATGTGTGGGTTGGTTGGGTGGATAAGATAAAGAAAGAGCTATTCAGGAAGAGGAACCAAATTCTTTCATAAAATCAGGCATGCAAGGGTTCTGTACAGCGACTATGAAGAAACTGAAATATTACTCTATTCCTTGGGGAGGAGAAGAGAGCAATAATGATAAAAAAGGCCAGTTAGGTCAGTTAAAGAAGGCCTAAATGTGGGGAAATTCAAAAGTCTGTCAGAGATATGTATTCTTACTAACAGAGTAATAGTGAACCAATGTGATTTCTTAAGTTAGGAGGATTAGGGGAAGTGTTTGGCAGATGTACTTGGCAGTGAACTGTGTGATAGTTTTGAAAATAGAAAGGCTGACATCAGCCAGTCATTGCTGCCAGATCAAGATGTGAAAAAGAATTTGGATACAGTGGCAATAGAGTCTGAAGCAAAACAGAGGCCATGGCTCAGGGCTATACAGGAGTAAATGAGAATAAATTATCAAAAATAGAGCCCTAAGGTTTTAACCAAGGAGACTGGAAGAATGTGGAATTTAAGGACAAATGGGTTCAAAAATAATGTTGAGATAATCTGATTGTCAAATTACAACTTAGTATTGTCAAAATAAATGCCTTATTTCTAATAATAGGCCTATTTTTAAGCTATGCAATTTTTACTTTATTCCTTAGTATTTAAAATTTCTAAGAGACTATTTCCTAGATTGACTAGAGGCCCAGTACATGAAATTCATGCATGGGGAGGGGTGTTAGGGGAGGTGGCCTTCAGCCCACCCTGCTCCCTTTCCAATCTGGGACCCCTTGAGGGATGTCCGACTGCCCATTTAGATCGGGTCTAAATGGGCAGTCGGACATCCCTCTCACAATTCAGGACTACTGACTCCCAACTGTTCACCTGCATGCCTTCCTGATTGCCTCTAACTGCTTCTGCCTGCCAGCCTGATTTACCCCCTAACCATTCCCCTGCCAGCCTGTTTTCCCCTAACTGGCCTACACTGTGGGCCTGGTCACCCCTAACTGCCCTCCCCTGCAGGCCTGGGTTCCCCTCAGCTGCCCTTTCCTGTAGGCCCTATCACCCCCAACTTCCCTCTTCTCCCATCCTGGTCACCCCTAACTACCCTCCCTTGCAGGCCTGATCCCTCCTAACTTCCCTCCCCTGCTGGCCTTCTTGTGATGGCCATCTTGTGTCCATATGGGGGCAGGATCTTTTGACAATATGGAGGCAGTCATCTTGTGTGTTGGAGTGATGGTCAATCTGATATCACTCCTTTATTAGATTGGATAGAGGCCTGGTGCACAGGTGGGGGCCAGCTGGTTTGCCCTGAAGGGTGTCCTGGATCAGAGTGGGTCTTCCCGTGGGGCATGGGGTGGCTTGGGTGAGGGGTCTGTGGTGGTTTGCAGTCTGGCCACGCCCTCTGGCAACCCAAGCAGAGTCCCTGATATCTGGAATTTATTTATTTTCTACAACTGAAACTTTGTAGCCTAGAGCGGAGCCAAGCCTTCTGCTCACTCCATGGCAGCAGTTATTGAAATTTTGTTGCCTTAAGCAGAGGTCTGGTTGCTTGGCTTCCTCCATTGTTAGGGGCAACCCAAGTCTCCCTTCTGTTCTCTCTGTGGCCATAGCCATCTTGGTTGGTTTAATTTGCAAACTGGCTCTGATTGGCTTGTGGGTGTGGCTAGTGGGTGTAGTGGAGGTATGGTTAATTTGCATATTACTCTTTTATTAGATAGGATATTAAACTATAGAGCCACTTTATGTCTTAGGAATAGGATTCTTTTTCCAATCCTAACAGAAGTAGCTAGTATGTTGAAAATAAGTAAACCACTAAGTGTCCTCATAAAACAAGCCTGTATGTTGCTAATATTATGAAACTATTAATTCCAACCTTTAGAATAGCTTGCCAATTTATATACAAAGCAGCACTTTGGCTATTAGGCTTTGAAATCAACATACTTAAGACAGTGTTCTTCAAAGGAATTGGGTGTTTATAGAACCACAAAGAATTTTAGAGATCATTTTTTAGCCTCCCATTTTATAGACAGTAAAACAGAAAATTTATTTAAAACACATCTAATTAGTAGCCAAAATGAGATTCAATATTCTAAAATCTTCTATTTGGAACATTGTTAGCCATAGATGCAAGAATTTGCCAGGAATGGTTTAAAATCATTTTACATCTATTGAGTTTCAGTAATGAAGGGGGTGAACAGCAGCATTGAACATTGCAGAGAATCCAAATGAGAGGACTGAAAAGTGGTGATTGGATTTGGGAAACTAGTGAGTTTTAAGAACAATTTCACTGAAAACTAGATTGAATGAATATGAAGATGTAAATATATGTTGTACCACTTCAGTTCATTAATGTATAAGAAAACTAGATTACATTTCAGGAAATGTGTTTCCTATTATTAGTATGTTTCTATTATCCCTGGTATTTCTGTCATTTTTGTTTGACAAAGAATAATGCCATTGATTTGGTAGATATTCATCACTATTTTTGTTTCGAACTGCATGCCTTATATAATGCTCTAGTATTAAAATGGATCTTTTCATATTGAACTGCATACTTTGGCATTATAATACATATTTCTTAACTTGTTTATTACTTTTTGCCCTGAATTCAACCTGATCTGATAAGATCATGATGCCTACTTGCATATAGTTTTGTCCAATCTTTTATTCTCAACTTTTATTTGTGTTTTCCTGGTATAGCATGTCCTGTATTTCTTTACATTTATGGTAGCTGTGTAATGCATGATCTTGGATTTCATTCACATATATTAGCATCTTTAGACATCTTCAGTGCACAACATGATTAAGTCTACTTGAGCCCTATTTAGATTAGAATTGTTTTTTTTGTTGTTGTTGTTATCCAATCTGAAATTTATTTTAATAGACAGATCTAAAGCACAGATATGTTTAGTCTTACATCTATTATACTACTTTGGGCTATGTTTCCTGCAGTCATAATTATACCATCATCATCATCATCATCATTTTATATGTCAATGTAAGCTTTGTTTACTGTGTATGTGTGTTTTATTACTACCTAGTAAGAAAAAAATAATAAACTCATCACATTTTTCCTTTCTATTTATTTTCTCTTTTTTCTGTGATAAGGAATTTTTGGACTGGAACTCAGATTCTTTGTCCACTGGAATCGAAGAATGAATTCACGAACAGAAAGTGGTATAGCAAAGGTAGAGATTTATTGAAGAATAAGTACAAATTCCCACATGGGGAAAGGGAAAGAGTTTCACAGAACGGGATCCCATGTAGGGAGGGGGAAAGGGATACCACTGTTTCTTTTCTCTGTGGCTTATAAAGGCTGCAGATCCTGGTGCCTTGATATCCCCTCTGATGGGTCACTATTCCCTTGGACTGGTTACTATATTAACTCCTGGTCTTATGGATTTCCTATTCCTTTGGGCTTTCTTCCTTTCTTTTTGGATGAAGAGCTTCCTTCCCTTTATTTTGTAAATATAGACCTTTTTCTGTTCCCAGCTCCCTCATTCTGTGGAAATGTACCTGTTGCAGTTTTTTTAGCTCCCCTATTCTATGGAAATATACCTTCTACTGCTCTGCAGCCTGTGCTTCCTCCATGGTCCCCTTAATTTCCAAAATTTCTAAAATTTCCTAAAACTGTTCTATTTTACTCCTAAAATTCCTGTTTCACCTGCATATTATATTAGTCAGTCAAAATATATTGTTTTATATCCCACATATAAGTGTAATCATAGGGTTCTTAGCTTCTTCTGACTGATTTTACTTAACATAATATCCTCAAGGTCTATCCATGATGTAACAAATGGCAGTCTTAATTTTTTCTTATCAATGAGTATTCCATAGTTTATATATAACAACCTGAAACCCACAGACACAGACAACAACAGTGTGGTTTTTAACAGGAAAGTGGATAGGAGGGTAGTAAAGGGTAAAGGGGGCCAATATATGGTGACAGAAAATGATTTTAAATGCAGGCACACATGTAATATATAGATCATGAATCACAGAAATGTACACTTGAAATCTTTATGATCTTATTAACCAATGTCACCCCAATAAATTTAACAAAAATAAATAAAATAAAGTGACAAAAGAAAACATATTATTTGTTGTATTTACTTTTATGCTATCAGATAGTCATATTGAGATGGCTAAAAAGGGCTAATTCCAATGTAAACCTGAAATTTGGGGCACTAGCAATCTGAATCCATGCCAGCAAGCCCAGTGTACATTCTTTATAATCTATAATTGAGTCACCACTTCTTTCCCAGAAGCTGCTCTTGCAGAAGCTGTTACAAAGGCCATAAATCTGTGAACAGAGGGAGGGTTATTAACATTTGTACCAGGCTAGACCATCAGATATAGCCTGGAGGCCCCCAACACCTGGGGGCCTTCTTGTAAGGCCTGAGAAAAGAACCAGAAACATAATCCATATTTGTGGGACAAAGATCCCAAAAAGATATAAAAGAGAAGCCCCCTGCATGTTACTTTACTCATATTTGGAAAGTTATTTCCTGAGTCCGCTAGTGTAAAAAGTGTCCCTCCTTTTCTCTAAAGCATTGCTTGATTTTTCTCAGGTCTTCTGCAACAATATAATTCTATTATTTAGTCAATTTTGAATACTTTTGACAATAAGAATGCTTAATGTCTTCTTTCTCTTTCCAATTTCTAATTAATAGAACATATGGCGTTTACATTTTCATAGTTCACTGTAAACCATGAGTTTTGTTGTTAAGTACATTAATGTGAATCATCTCATAATGGCTAAATTTACTTTCTTTTAGTTTCCAGCAGGAGGTTTCTTGGGAATAAATATCTTTCTTGTGTGTTTTTGTTTGTTTGTTTTTGTTTTTCCTTTTTTGCATGTTGAAAACTATTTGTCTATGATCTCTATACTCAGAAGATAAAAAAAAAATCCTTGACCCCAATTTTCTCCTTTAGAGGATTGTGTAGATCAGTGTTTCTGATATTATATGTTGCTTTGGAGGTTGAGGGATCCTAATTTTTTTTTAAATATTTTATTGATTTTTTACAGAGAGGAAGAGAGAGGGATAGAGAATTAGAAACATCTATGAGAGACATCAATTAGCCTCCTCCTGCACACCCCCTACTGGGGATGTGCCCTTAACCAAGATACATGCCCTTGACCGGAATCAAACCCGGGACCCTTCAGTCTGCAGGCCAATGCTCTATCCACTGAGCCAAACCAGTTTTGGGGAGATCATAATCTTTGCCACCTTTTGTGACACCAATTTTTCTGCCTGGCTATGTTGAAAGACCTTTATTTTTGTAATCCAGCATACTTCCTAAATTATATTTCAGCATTGGCTTTTAAATTTATAACTTTTTACATTTTTAGTACAATGTTATTTGAGAATAGATTTACCAAAAAGTTGTTAAGATAGCACAGAGTTTTAATATACCCACATACTCAGTTTCCCAGTTTATTAACATCTTATACCTTAGTATGGCATACTTGTGATCAATGAACCAATATTGATACATTATTATTAACTACAGTCTATACTTTATTCATATTTTCTTAGTTTTTACCTAATATCCTTTTTATATTCTAGGATCTTGTCCAAGTTACATTGCATTTAATCCTTGTTTCTCCTTAAGCTCCCCTTGACTTGAGTGGCAGTTTCTTGTTTTGGATAATCTTGACAGTAAAGTATTGACATTTTAAAAAATAAAATATTTTTAACAGACAAAATAGCAAAGTGAGTTACTTTTTTCTTTTCAAATACATATTTTTATTGATTTCAGAGAGGAATGAGGAGGGAGAGATAGATAGAAACAACTATGATGAGAGAGAATCATTGATCAGCTGTCTCCTGTACAAGCCCACAACCCAGCATGTGCCCTTGACCAGAATCAAAACCAGGACCCTTCATTCCGCAGGCCAATGCTCTATCCACTGAGCCAAACCAGCTATGGAGTGAATCACCTTTTTAGCAGTTTTTTACTATTTACAAATTGCCATTTAGAGTGGAGGTGGGCACAAAAGCTACTTTTGTTTCTGTTTCCTTTCCATATTACTTCATTTCCAAGAGTTTGGGTCTTTTCCCCTTTAAGGGGCCCTGGGCCATAAAAGCCCTTAAGGAACCTAGCTGCTTCTAGCCATCACCAAAAGAAACACGTGGCACCTGTGTCTGCAGTTATTAGCCATTGGCTCATCTTTGGGTGATACTCAGATTTCTGTATTTGTTATGTAAAATTCTATGTGTTCTGCTTCTTGGCTATTTTAGATATTGACTTCTGTACTTCTATTTCACTCATGAAGGCAAGAATAGCTGGGATGCCTCTGTCAACATTGCCCATATTTGAATTGCAGAGTAATGGAAGTCAAGTGATCCTAAGGTATCTGGAACACATTTTCCCCTCAGATCTCTGACAAAACCTGAATACTGTTGTCATTTAGGACATAGTGCCAGACTCATCCAACTATATTGCAATTTTCCCAGGAAAGAATTTAATATAGGTGTGTTTTTTGTTGTTGTTGTTGTTGTTGTTGTTTTTATCACAGCTATTTCATTGCTATTGGATGCCATCAAACATTAGTCCATGAACCAAGAAAAGAAAACATTTCAAATGATAAATAGGAGCCCCCTTCCCAAGTGGCTGTTTCTATAGGAGGGCATTTAAATATAACACACAGAAAATAAATAAGTGCAGATACAACAAATTGTGGTTTTACCTTATACATTTTCTTTTTAATTATCTTTGTACCCTGATCATATTTGAATAAAATCTATCTAAACCCAGAACTTTGTTCTATATGAGAGCATATTTTGTTTTTACTTTTGGAGCATTTTGATGAATGAAAAAGACACTACTTTGCTATACTTATTTATATACACCATCCAGTGCCAGTGTTTAGCATTAGAAAACTATAGATTCTCCCTCAAGACTACCAATGCAGACCCTTCTGATAGGCATGGACTAGAGCTAGGAATTTGTCAGTTTGAAAAGCATATGATTTAACAGTCAAGTCCACTTAACAAAATTAAAATTTACTACATGCACAGATATTTGGTCTTTATTTCATCTTTTTCAAAATCTTTTTTAGTTGTCATTCTCTTTCTTTCTGGCTAGATCAATCTGCTGTCACATGTATCAATGACCTTGCTTGCCTTTGTTTTCCATCTCCAACATGCTAATCTTCTTCATTATTGCCCATGTAACCCCAAATCATCTTCAGGGGAGCATAATTTAATTAACACTCATATCCTTGTTCTATCCTGGGGAATGTATTAATCAGCTATTAGGGGATCGATGTTTGAGAACTTCTTTAATATTAACTTGTTTAAGATACATTACTATATAACAGAAGCAGATTTGGAAAGATTAAGCAAAAGTTTACCAGAAGAATACTGAATAGCTGACAGTGTTACAGGAAACAGGAAAAGAACCAAGCAATACTTAGAGAGATGGAGTTATATTTATTATGCACAGGTCCAGAGGAAAATGTCTCTCAAATTCTGGGCCCCAACATGAAGGAACTTTCCCTATTTATATGTTTTTACCTTCTTTGTCTCCCAAATATGGGGTGTTTCTGGCCCCCTTTGCAAGTTCTTAAAGAGCCCCTATGTGCTGGGGCCTTGAGACCTCAACTAAAGGCCTGACCTGGTGCCAGCACTGATAACTTCATCCAGGGAAGATATAGTAGACTCTCTGAAATGGAAGTAGTCTTATTTTCCTTATTATTTAAGCAAGCATACATTTACAAAAGCCAAATAGCAGGGTTAAAATTTCAAACAGCAGTGTTTATGTAAGATGAATGCTTCAACAGAATTGTTGAAATAGTTACAGAATAAGATTTGAAGTTAAGCGTCTCAACAGAATGGCCAAGAGTAGGCCAGAAATTAGCTTGATGACAAGATTGCTACCAACAGCGCTTACCCACAGAATGTCCCTCAATACTGCTTCTGAGGCATTGCCCACTGGTGCAATTTCTGCACAGATTGACTTTGCTAGCACAGGCATATCACCCTCTTCCACGTTTGCCACTACAGGAATCAGCACCAC
>PVJN01011545.1:0-52596 GCA_004026805.1 Lasiurus borealis
GGTCTAACATACATGAAGATCACAGCTGTGTAGAAGATGACCACCACTGTAAGGTGAGAGGCACAGGTGGAGAAGGCCTTTCGCTGTCCTTTGGCTGAGGGAATGTGCAGGATGGTAGATAAAATGAAGACATAAGAAATGACAGTGGCTGAGAGAGGAAACACAAGGATGACTATGGCTAGCACGAAGTCTACCATCTCAGCCATAGAAAAGTCCACACAGGCCAGATTGAGGATGGGGGACACATCACAGAAAAAATGGTTCAAGATATTATTACCACAAAAGGCAACTTGGGAGATGAAGTATACCTTTACCATGGAAATGGTGAAGCCACTCACCCAGGAACTCATGATTAGTTGAACACAAAATCCTGTGGACATCAGGACTGGATATTGAAGAGGCCAACGAATAGCCACAAAACGGTCATAGGCCATGGCAGCCAACAGCACACATTCAGTAGAGGCAAGTGAAATGAATAAATAGAGCTGGGTCATGCATCCCAGGAAGGATATGGTATTGGGACAAAGTAGGAATCCAGCCAGCATCTTGGGGACTGTGACAGATATATACCAGGTCTCCAGAAAGGACATGGTACCCAGAAAATAGTACATGGGTTTGTGCAGAGACCTAGTGACCCACACAGTGATGATGATGACTAAATTCTCCAACAGCACAAACAAGTAGGTGATGAGGAAGAGGAGGAAAAGGAGAACTTGAAGCCAAAGGGAAGTAGGGAAACCCAGCAGGATGAACTCACTAATATAAGTGATGTTTTTCTCCCACATGGTTATGACACCAAAAAACAAAATAGTTATTGATAGTAACACTAAATTGAAGAGTGAGGTCAACATTAGCAGTAAGGAGTCCTTAGGCTACAGGTCTTTTATTATTAAACTTAACCCTCATGCCATAATCTGGTCCTCTGGTAGGGCTCTGGGGTCACAAGAGGCCACAAGATCTCTCCAAAAATCAGCTGTCAGAACAGGAACTGAAAATAAACCCACCACAGATACAAAGTTAAGAATAAATGTGTTGTACAGCTGAAACTAATATATTTTATTAGAAGCCCACAAAATTTGTGCATGGGAGAGGGTCCCTCAGCCCAACCTGCACACTCTCCAACCCAGGACCCCTTGGAGGATATCCAGCTGCTGGTTTAGGCCCTAACTGCTACTCTGCCTGCCAGATTGCCATTAACTGCCTCTGCCTGCCAGCCTGATTGCCCCTAACCACTCTGCTTGCCAGCCTGATTGCCCCCTAACCACTCCCCTGCCAGCCTAATTGCCCCTTAGCTGATCCCCTCCTGGCCTGATTGCCTTCTAACTGTTCCTCTGCTGGCCTGATCACCCCCTAACTGCTGCCCTGCTGGCCTGGTCACCCCTTACTGCTCTCCCCTGCTGCCTGATTGCCCCTAACCACTTCTGCCTCAGCCCTCCACCATCATGTCTTTGTCCAGTCTCCCAGTCTAATTAGCATATTCCCTTTTATTAGTATAGATGTCACTTGTAATTGAAAAATAAATTTTAAAAAAGAATCTCAGAATCATGCTGTCAGTTTCAGGGTTCAGGCCTTCAGATCTAGGTCAGAAAGGGGTCTTCAGTTGAACTAGTAATAAATACTTTCCTTACCAGCATATGCCAAGATTTCAGGGGGAGCTATAAGGCAGGAGATTGTGATGACTGAAATAAATATCAAGAATGGTCCAGGAATCAGGGAAGTTCAAAATCTGGAGAAAATAAAAACAGAAAATTAACTGGAAGAGATCCTCCTAGCTAGGAGAATTTATGACTTTAACCTACTCCTCCACTATGTTGTAAGCATTTTGAAGTCTTTGGAAGAATATGGCAAAGGTGGTTAACAATTCTCTGCCTATTTTCAGGGCCACAGCTTAAAAATTTGAATAAAGAAATTTCTGCCCTTTTAGAATAATTAAACACATTTTAACTTTTCAGATGGCTCCTAATAATGCTCATAATGTATTTATACATAAGTATCTATAACTAATATATATAATATTTATACATATATATATACTATGCATGTGAAATAGTTATATATATATGTGTGTGTGTATATATATATATATATACATATATATATATATATATATATATATATATATACATACATACATACAGTATAGGTTTTTAGTTTTAAGTATATAAAACAGAATTTATTCTTGTATTATTATTTACTAATATTGTATTATTTTCCATATGAATAAGTGCAAACAAGCTCCCCACCCTGTTATATAGTATATATACATATAGAAGCTTTTATTTTATTATAAATTAACTTGTGCATTCATTTACATTCTCTTCAAAGATATTCTACTGCAAAAAAAAGAACTGTTACTTGATTACTTCTACCTACTCCTTGACTTTGAAACTTCTCCTTATTCTGAACACTGCTTGAAGACAAGTTACGTTAAGAATCTAAGAGTCCTGGACCCCAGGGCACAGTTTGAACTTAAGGAGAGAATTGAAATTAAAAGAAACTTTCTTCATAAGTGGGGATAGAAGAAAAAGAAAAGTAGGAATAAAAGTTGTTTTGAGATTATCAATAAAATTAATCCAAAAAAGACAACATTCCTTTCAAGGAGACCAAGACAGATGACCTGGAAAGGAAGTGCAGAATCCAGGAACTGTGAAGAAGAATAAGATGTGGACTTTCAATGTTTAGTTATTATTTCTGATTTATACATATATTATGGTCTAAACTCTCAGGTCTACGATATAGTAGTTGTTATATGTGCTGAAAAAATAGCCACAGTGATACGGAACTCAAAGTTGACTTATTTCTCCACTAAGTATAATGATCCTTAATTGATTTTAACATCTCTCTTAGGTCATTTTTGCCCAAGAGGTATATGGAAGCACATAGCCTAAATCTGAACCATTACAGAACAAGTTTGTGAAGGAATTTTACATTATATTTTCCTGTATCAGAAATCCCATTTCTTTCTGTATATTAAACTCATTCTTTTCATAAATATTAATTGAGCACTTACTATGTGACAGACACTATTCTAGATGCTTGAAATAGCTCATTGAACAAAGCAGACAAAAACAGTCCAAAAGTCCTAATCTTAAGATGTTATATCCCAATGGAGGAATACAAGTAAATACCATCTTTTTCAAGACTTTAAATAAATACAATAAAGAGACAGATGTAGGAATTGGTAAGTTCTTTGAAGAAAATAGAGTAAGTTAAGGAACATGAGAGCATGGAGTAGTGGCTGGTTCATATTTTAAATAGCTGGTAGGGATAAACCTCATTGAGCGGAGTCACGAAGAAGTCATTAGCTATCTGGCTATTGAGTGGAAAAGCTTTCCAGACAAAGGGAATAAGTATTTCAAAGATCCTAAATTGAGGCACAGCATGAGGAACAGCAAGGAGTCAGTCGGGTTGGAGGAGGGTAAGTGGAAGGGAGAAATGAAGTCAGAGAAGGAAGCAGGGGAGAAGATGGTGAGCAGATCACCATGTCCTTTTAAGCCTTTGTAAACGTGTTGGCTTTTTAAGAATACGCCTAGCAGATCTTTTTGAGTGATTTTCTATAACTTCCAAAAATGGTCAATTTATCACATTTCCTGAAAATATTCTTTTACTTTGTGTCTGCTTTAGAACACTGTACAATCAATCAACCACTTTCTTTCCTTACCTTTGACTGCTTACTTTCTACTGCTGCTACTTCTCTAGTACTACCCAAGTCTTTCTCATCTTTAAAATGTTAGTTTGGCACTCCCTGACCCCTCCCTCGCACCAGCCCCCATACCTTTAACACTAGCAAGAAAACACCACAACAAACAGACATTGGAACTATCTAGTAAAGAAGACAGAGAAGGGAACATAGAATTAGAATATAACATAATAAGCATTGCAAAAAGAATATTGAGTACCGGAAGCCAAGAGTAGAGAATAATTCTTTCTGTCAGAGTAGCCCAGAATCCTTTCACCAAGGAGGTGCCATTTGAACTGAAATGAAGCATTTCAAGTTTGGAGGGGGAGAAATAATCAAGAAGAGAAATTAGCAAATGTACAGGTACAGAGTAAAGTGATAAAAGCTAATGATGGAATAAATTATTTACATTTTGATTAGAAAGAATGGATTGTGTGAATGGATTGAGACAAGGCTGAAAAATGTTATATAATTAGCTCTCTTCTCACTTTTTCCTAATTCTCCCCATTTCCAACACAATATGTCCTGCAATATCTGACAATATCTCTTATCACACTGACCACATGTGGAAAATGAGATTATCTAATTTACCCAAGCTTCCTTTTAAATCAAGATTCATACTTGGTTCTTTAAACTTTGATTAAGTTGTCAGTACTTTGTAACTTGAGGGCTACTTAGGACTATTGCCTACACTTTCTCCCTTTTGAACACTCACCCAGTTTTTCTACGTAGCTTTCATCATCTTTGCTCCTCATCTCTGCCTTTGTCTATAATCTGTTCAATAATAAAATATTCATCATTTACAGATACCTAGCATATGGCAGAATTTGCTTTCCATACTTTATCACACTCAATTCTCACAACAACCAAATAAAACAGATATTATTGGTTCCATATTACAGATAATAAGATAAATAATTTGGCTATACTTATACAAGTAAAAATTGGCAGAGATGGTATTATAACCTAAGACTGTCAATTTACTATGCTTTAATCCTCCATCTTTAAGGATTGCTTTCCTCCTCTCTCTCTGCTCATTGCCACTGTGAATTCATAGTCTGCTCTTTCTGTTTCTTTACTGTCTTGCCTTCTCTCCTGATCCCTGGCTCTCATCCTCATACTGAAATCAACTTTTTTTTTAAAAAAAAATTCCAGTCTTTTATGTTCAAACTCGTCACTTCTGAATTTAGCCTTTACACCCCATCTGAGCCTTTGTGATTAGTCTAAAGGTCCAAAATCTGGTTTGTGTAGTTTTCCATGAGCAACTCGCTTCCCAAGTTTATAGTCAAGACTTCCTGATATTTGTGATGCTTTTTACACTCATCTGTGTCTAAAGTCTGATTTTACATGACCTCCCCCACTGTACATTGACTTCTGATCCAGCCACTGATTTTGTGTGTTCCACCCAGTTGCTGCCCATGTCACTACTCTGAAGGTCTTTATTATGATGACCTTGTTGGCTCAGCCACAGGAGGGGCTCACCTGCTGAACTGGAGTGTATTCCCCAGAAGATGCTATAGGAAGCAGATAGGTTTTATCATGAAGAAAAAAGAAGTGTCAAGAGAACAAAGAGAATAGTGCAAATAATGGAAGTGGTTTTGTGTAATTAGGATAGAAAGAAGATGCAAAGGAAAATCAAAAGCTAAAGTCTCAGTAAAGATACTAGTAGTGTAAGCATGCACTGCAAGATGCTGGGACCTGTATAGAGACTGGCCTGCTGTCCATTTAAGACAATAAGTAGAAATACGAAATAGTATTCCTGTCTCTAGACTGAGTGATTTTGCTAAAATATAAAGATGAACCTTTGACTATCCAGTTCAAATCCTTCAATGGTTACTGTTCATCTAAACTCCCTACTTGCATTTCATAGCTGGTGCCTTGTGATCACATTCGCATGCTAATATTTTCTACTGTCAAATACTCAACCCAAGCTCAAGTCACACTGAAGAATTTGAACTTATTCATTACAACATCCTCCTTCAAGATTTTATCTTTGCAGTTACACATACTCTGTCTCCTACCTAAAATTCTTTCTAATGCTTGCCACCTGGCAGATGCCTACTCAGACTTATCCTCTCTATCAAACTATCTCTGATCAGCCCCACTATCACACTCTCCAGCCTATCACCCTTGGCTATCTGATCTTATAAAATTTTAAACCTTGGAGCATCATATTATGCTAACATGTATCATTTGCTTACCCGTCACCACTCCTAGATTTGTGAATTCCTTGAAAAATATCCATTTTATCCTATTTTCAGCTTGTTTATCCTATATCAAATGTCTAGCACAGTTCCGCATGCATGGTTGGCACTCAATAATTATTTGTGATGTTTAAGTAATACCAAATGTCTCACCCATTTATTTCTCTTTAGCCACCTGAGTGAAGTAGGTCACCTTGGGTAAGTCTGGCTTAGATGCCTTGTTACAGTTGTCCAGTGGTCATATATATGGAGAGTGATCTGAAGAATATGGCCTTTGTTGCCCCGTGAGTCTTTGTAGCTCCACCTGAAAGGAATTGCAGATAGGTGACAGAAAGCAATAGGGAAAAGGGGGAAAGAAAAGACATTAAAATAGCCTGATCTAAGTCTTGGAAAATTCCTTCTCTCTGAAACTCAAGAGTTCCATGATTTTGTGGTTCTCATCATCTGGGAAAGGGTCTGGGGTCCAGATGGCTTATACAAAAATGAAAAATTATTTTGCTATTGGTAAAAGGAAACATCACCTCAATTTATATATATGGTTACACTATTAAATCTAATATTCAAAAGTTACTTTTTGGCTTGTTGGATGCCCCTGTCGGATGATAAAAGCCCAAGATGGGATAAATTTTTCTTTTTAATTTTTTTCTTTATGTTTATTTAATGTTATCTCTTTCTACTCCCTTCTCTCTTGCTCTCGTTCTCTGTTTTTATGCCACTGATTTTATGTTGGCTCCTCACAAGAGTCCTCAAATCAAGAATAACGAGAGCTGGAGAGGTCCAAGATGCTATGAGCCCACTGCTCAGTAGAGACAACTACTGTTCTTTAAATGACACTTCCTTGGGGATCTTGTTCTAGGATTTTGAATAACAACAATGACAAAGAAGTTAGAAACATTTCCCTAGTGATTTCCAAGGGTCAACAGAAATGATACTCTATCATTATCAGATGGAGAAACAGAACAGCAATGGTTTCATGGCAAATCACCCTGGTGATTGATTCTAATTCTAGTCTCAAGTCTTGATTTTATTTCTTCTTTGTGGTCATTTGGGAAGTAACTATAACTTATAACTTATTACTTTAAAGCGTTAATATTATTATGCTGGTGAGAGGATTAAAATACATAATAGATGAGTTAGCAGTGTTAATAGAACATACTAACTTCTAGGGAGAAGCACAGCTTTTGCTCCACTCCCTCCACCCAAGAGAAGAGTACAGCTAAGCATCGAAGGTAAACAATTGCACATAGACCTAGGAAATTGAATTTTGTTTGGTAAAGTTTAATACAGCCAATTTTGGCTCTCTTATCTTTTAAGGGAACTTGTCTCTTACCTTTGGGTCATTCTGCATGGCTCTTCTCTTTTGCATGTCATGTGAATAGTTGTTGAGAATAACCTGAGAAAGAAGTTTAGAAGGAGGAGTGTTCATGCTTGGCAATCCAAGAAGAAAATACGCACAAGGATCAAAAGCAAAGGAAGGCAGGAGACGAGGCAAAGGAGAGGTAGCTGATGGCTAAGCCTCAGATTGAAACATTCTTTTACTTCTAATTTAATCTTTCCATGTCTCCTGGTCATCAGAGTGATGATACTGTGAGGGCCATAATTAGACTGTAGGTTGGGAAAAGGTCTAAGGAGACTGCTCAGATTTTTCAAAAGTCAAAGAGTGAAACAAGAAATGACCTTGTGTCTCAAATATGGTTAGTGCTTCCTCACTGATTAAAAGACTGAAGACACAAATCTAATGTGTGACAGAATGTGTCTTTGCCTGCAACATCTCCTCTGCATATATTTCTTCTGAAAACAGTAAGTGTGATGGAGGCAGCTGAAGGTTATTGTACAATATTTGGAGATTTTCTTGGTAACCTGTTAAATTCTTTTATAAATAAGATCAACAAACATAAGTACATCGACAAGTAGAGTATTTTAAAGCATTTATGTGAACTTATTTTCTGGACTAAAATTCATAAGTAAGAACAAAGATATTTTTTTATTTGTGAATTTATTTTTATAAAAATACACAAGAGAATTATAAATAGTACATCAATTCATTCAATTAACATCCTTTATTAAAAATAAAATTGGATGAAGTAATTATAAAATTCAACAGAAAAATAGTTATTACTATATTTACCTGGTTTTCCCATCATTCATCTAATGTAGGGGTTTATGTGATATTTTTTCATGTACACTTATAAAGAGCTCTAATTTTCAATATTAATAAGATTTACTGATTTTATAATTATACTAGAGGCCTGGTGCATGAAATTCATGCACAGGGTGGAGGGGGTCCCTCAGCTTGACCTGCACCCTCTCCAATCCAGGACCCCCTGGGAGATATCTAACTACTGGTTTAGGCCCAATCCCTCTCACAATCCTAGACCACTGGTTCCTAATCACTCACCTGCTTTCCTGCCAATCCCTCTCACAATCCAAGACCACTGGTTTTTAACCACTCACCTGCTTGCCTGTTTGATCACCCCTAACCACTCTTCCAGCCTGATCACCCCTATCTACTCTCCCTTGCCAGCCTCATTGCCCCTAACTGCCCTCCCTTGCTGGCCTGATCACCCCTAACTGCTCTACCCTGCCATCCTGATCACCCTTAACCTCTCTCTCCTACCAGCCTGATTGCCCTCTAACTGCTCTCCTGCCTGTCTGATTGCCCCTAACCACCTCTGCTTTGGCCCCCGCCACTGTGGCTTTGTCCAGAGGGTGTCCGGAAGATATCCAGTCTAATTAGCATATTACCCTTTTATTAGTATAGATTATTAGTAGCTGAAACACTGGAATTCTAGGTTAATTCCAGATGGTTTAAGGACTAGTTAAACTATCCATTCAATTTCTCATGCCTGAAACCTTTGAATTATTATTAACTTTAAATTTTTTATCCCCAAACACCCCAATCATTCAAATTACTAAGGCAATTTCTATTTTAAAAAGGTGAGGACTGTTGACTGTAGAGCCAGAAAGACATCTGTGAAAACACAAGAGCAATTCCTTGCAGAAGACAGAGAAGAACAATCAGTTGTGTGCCTGTTATGTGCAAAAGACTTCACATGTTATCTAATGTAATGCTTCCAACAGCTCTATAAAATATTAATATTCCCAGTTTTTAAACAAGAAAAAAGAGATTCAGGATGAATAATAATTTTCCCAGAGTGATTGTATCAGTCTGTTCTGTTTCAAATAATGGAATTCACCTTCATTTAAGCGGAAAGAGAATTGGCTTTTATAAAATCATAGAGATGGCTGAAGTAGGAGGCTTTATTCAGGCTGAACCTCAGGAACAATCCTTCAAATCCCCTTGTTTCAATAACAATAGAAAAAGCAGCTTCGGCTACTGCTCTCTCTCAGAGCTAATGAACTAGAATCTGCTGGCTCCCTAACTTTGGCCATAATCCACATCAACTAAATGAACATCCCACACTTAGCCTTCTTCTTCATGAGACTTAATGTGTGAATCAAAGTCTCATAAAAGTGCATGATACAGGAACCTAAACATAAGTGAAAGCCTGGGAACATAGTGTTAATCTCTCTAGCCTCAGAATGTTAGAAATTATTGAAATGGATATGAACGACTAATCATGTTTGTCTCAGTCTAAAAAGTGGAAGAGATAGGATAAAATAAAATGGGAACTATGCCAAAAGAGATAGGAAGGTATGGGTAATGTGGCTATCAATTGAAAGTATGGCATCCACTGATAGGGATTTATTCACCAAATATCTATTGACCATTGAATGCATAATAAGTAGAAATAATTTTTAGTAAATGAAAATCATAAAGATATATCTATGATATGAAAAACTTACAATCTAGTATGAGAAATACTATGTGCATTTCTAATAATAATACTGTGTATAATTATCAATGTAAGGTGGATTCTGGAAGAGTATTATAACCAAAACATTGTCACACTAAACAGTAGCTAAGCACAGCAAGAGATCACTTCTTCCAGATAGGGATGGGGTAGATCTGCACAAGCTGAAGGTTGGAAAAAATGAAAAGCATCATGGAAAACTTGAAACTCCAGTTGAGTTTTAAAGATCTTATGATAAATCCTGTTTATCTTGTATTTTGTTGAGTAATTTAGAATTGTATGTGTTAAATGCTGTGCTAGATGTATACACATATATTCATTTTCATTTAACCTTCATATCAACTTTTGAAGGTAGATACTTCACAAATTGGAAACTGAAGCTTGAAAACTGAAATTCTAATATCATATGAAAAACATAAGGTAACAGTTAATAATGCCAGGGTCTTATGCAAAATATTTGTATCCCAAGAACATCTCCTTTCTCATAATTTTCCCACTTGCCAGTGAAGCTGTTTAAAAGTCTGATTATATTATTTATTAGATGATAGTCACATGGGTGAGTAGATTAAAACTCCCTGGAAAAGTTATTCTACAGATCATAAAATATAGTCTGATTTACTCTGATAAGAGAATAAATGCAACCTAATAGGGAGAAAGTGAAGAGATAGTAAACTTACACTGATTTTGAGAGGAACTAAGGCTTCCTAGTGGCATGTAGAGTCTTACATTAAATGGCAGAAAAGCTGGGCACAATATTTTCAACACCTGAGTTTAACTTTGTTCAGTGTGTTAGCTCAAACATTTAAAAATCAATTCAATTTTGCAGTGGCATGTGGATGGAAGAAAAGTGGAAGTTATTTATGGAGAAATATTTGAAAAATTAAATGTGCAATAAATGATTTTGTATTTTAATTCAAGTTCTGTTCTGTATTATACTTAAGTAGAAGATGAGGTTTACTTAGGTGATGTTACTTATTGTAAAATCTAAACCCATGTCAGTTTTTAAAGTGGCATACTTATTATAAGCATTCCTATTGAGGTTTACTTTAATCTGACTAATATTTATTAAAGACCTATATGATCAGAATTCTAGTAAGAAACAGCAGGCAATTTCTGCTGAAATTTTAAAAATATATTTTTATTAATTTCAGACAAGAAGGGGGGGGAGAGAGAGAGAGAGAGAGAGAGAGAGAGAGAGAGAGAGAAACATCAATGTTGAGAGAGAATCACTGATTGTCTGTCTCCTGCACACGCCCCACACTGGGGATAGAGCATGCAACCCAGACATGTGCCCTGACTGGGAAAGGAACTATGACCTCCTGGTTCATAGTTCAACACTCAACCACTGAGATACTGGCTGGTCTGAAATTTTTAAGTAGAATTAAATGTCACAACTCTTCACCAAAATGGGGTGAGGTGAAGATAATGAACAAGGGTGTCAGGCCACAGAAGGACTGACAGTGCTGGTACCAGAGACACCTGCAGCGCCCCTGTTGCAGGAGTTGTAATCATTGCCAGAATCTCAGTACCCAGGGAAGCAGGGAATAATTCCTTGTCACCTCTTTCTTTGCATCCTTCAATTTTCTGCCTTCCATTGACCCAACCAAACTGGAAGCCAGAGATCCACAGAGCCAGAGTGATACAGTACATAAGTTCAATTGCTCTCACTCCCTGGGATATTGGGTTCACAAAAGGGTACAGGAGGGCAGAGAATAGATAACGCGGGGGTGGGAAGTAAAGAATAACCTGACACGGGTGCCTACAGTGTCAGGAACTTTGGCCGATGTTGTAGATTCAAGAATAGCTTAGTTTCTGTCCTAGGGGAATGCACAGGGCAGGAAGTCAAGAACAAACTGACATTTGTCACTCAGAATAAAAAGCTGCTGTAGTTAAGGGTATCAAAGAGGACATGTCAGTGCATTATCTTTATGATAACGAGAACACAGATATATGTGAAACTTATAAAAAATTGCTTGAATAATTTATAGCTAATGCATTGTATACTTATAAAAAATCTTTCTTGAGTCAGAATATTTTCAGTATTTTTAGTGTTTGTGATATTTGGCCAAGTTTTTTCCCAGCAAGGCTGAGCCAGTTTGTACCTCCCCATGATCCAGTGAAGCTGGAAGGGTTTAGTTCCTGCACCTGCCAATCCTATCTGTCGATGTGACTCATGTGGCTTCCCTCCATGGCTCCAAATTATATTCATTGATTATGTTTCTTCACAACCATCAGCTGCTAGAACAGTATCTTGGGTCATGGTAATAAAATGATGAATAGGAAAAAGTGATCCTTAACTCCATGGAGCTTAAAATCTCTTTAGGAAGACAGAAAATTAAATAAATAACTACACTCAACCACTATTTCAATATGTACTCTGACCTCAGTCAGTCAGGAAAGGAAGCTAGACCCCTGATGTCCAGGAAGCAATAGGTTTCCAACACAACAATTCTCAATTTCCTTACTCCTTGACCTGTAATTCACACTACGTTGATCACTTCCTGGGCCCCATTATCTCATAGGCTGTGGCTAGAAGAGATCTCATCCATTCTCCTAATGCTTTTCCATCCTGAAACCCGTGCTTCCCTGAGTGGCTTCCTCCTTCTGCTTCCCTTTCCTACACCTTCTGTCTCAGAACCAAAACCAAGAGCAGACCCAGGAAAGGGCATGTAGAAAGATGCCAGTTCTACATTTGCTTGTTTGTTTAAATATAGGGTGTCCCCCAAAAGAGTATGCACACCCATTGAATAATTATAAAGTCAGAGTTTATTAAAATACATTTTATTTTCAAAACTGAGTCATCATCTGTTAAAGTATGTAAATATTTTAGGGAGACTCCCTGAATTAACATACAGACATGTCTTCTGCTCAGTCAAACCTTCCCACCCCGATAGGATGAATAATTTATAAACCTGATTTATGCAAATTACATAAAAATCCAGATGCTACCTGCTAGCTGATAGTTTGCAACCCATCCTTCTTCCTTCTCTTTGACTAGTTCATTGGTGGTATCTTTGAAATTCTAGTCCCTAACGTAGGCCCCAGAATCTCTTCAGGACTACATATAAGACATAGATTCTAAGTTTAAGAACATTTTCTGAGACTTAACATATCCCTTCTATCCATCTCTGTTAGCCTTTCCAGTCTCAGTGTCCTTGCCCTGGTACAAGTGCAGAGTATGGCGTAGGGCTCTCTTGACCTCCTGGTTGCGCAAGCAGTAAATTATAGGGTTGAGCAATGGTACAATGACAGCATAGAGTACAGAGACCAACTTGTTCGTGTCAAAAGCTGAGATTGCCTTTGGTCGGGCATAGATGAAGATACTGGCTGCATAGAAGATGACCACAACAGTCAGGTGAGAGGCACAGGTGGAAAAGGCTTTATGGCGCCCAGCAGCTGAAGGGATGCGCATCACAGCACCAGTGATGGCCATGTAGGAGGCCCCAGTGACAGAGAGTGGTCCCAGCAGGATAAAAATGGCCAGGACAAAGTCTGTAAGCTCTGCTGTGGACGTGTCCGTGCATGAAAGGTTGAGCAATGGGGAGACATCACAGAAAAAGTGGTTAATGATGTTGGGACCACAATAAGAGAGGCGACAAATGAGAAGAACTTTGACCATGGAGATGCCAAAACCTCCTGCCCAGGAGCCAGCTGCCAGCTGCACACACAGTCGGCCAGTGACAATGACAGAGTAGTGGAGAGGATGGCAGATGGCCACATAGCGATCATAGGCCATAACGGCAAGAAGGACACACTCAGAGCAGGCGAGACCCAGGAAAAAGTAGAGCTGTGTCATGCAGCCCTCAAAGGAGATTAGCTGTCCATGGCTCTGCTCAGACCCAACAAAGCCAGCTAGCATCTTGGGAATAGTAACAGTAACATACCAGATCTCCAGGAAGGACATATTAGCCAGAAAGAAGTACATGGGTTTGTGGAGAGTGGGATGGTTACTAATTGCCATAATGATGAGTGTGTTCTCAGTCAGCACCAACACATAGGCCAGCAGAGAAAAGGCAAACAATAGTGCCCGCAGTGGCACAGGAGCTGGAAAGCCCAGCAACACAAACTCACTGACTCTCCCGCTCTGGTTCCTCTGTTCCATAGGGTCAGTCTTTCCCACTGTTCTTCAGGAGGGAGAATAGGGTGTCTTCAGGAGGCATCAGTAAAAACTCAGACTTTCTCCTGGTGGGTTTATAGTGATAAAATGCAATGCATGTGGTGTGTGTAATTTATCCTTGAGCTGAGGCCACTCCTCTCTTCTGTAATCCAGACAAAAGCAGAAGAGAATAAATTCATTTGCTTTGGTGATAGGAGAGGAGTCTGTTTTGGCACATGGAGAAGCATGTATTGATAAGTACCCGGTAAAGATGACTCTAGCTGGTACCTGGAGAACATAGATAAAAAGGAGAATAGTAAGAGTCTGAGATGTCATAATATGAAAGTTTTTAAGCTGGATGACAACTCTATTTTAATAAAATACATTACATAGTGGATGAATAACAATAACATGTAACAGGAAAAAAAATGGCGGCAGAATAGAGGTATGTGTCCTGAGTCTTGGCCCTGAGCAGACAGAAAGCACTGCTGAGGGTTGCACTGGGAGTGTTTGTTTGTACTCCAGCAAAAGGTGGGGGACTGCTGGAAGGGGTTCTCCTAACCGAGCAGCCCCAACTGCTTCTGGGTTTTCTCCCGGAGCCACCAGCTCAGATGTGCAGACCGCACTATCTTTAAGGGGAAAATGGATATTATCAGAAGCCTGAAAGTCTACAACTATTGCACCCACCGAATAGCTGCAAACCCCAGAACACTGGTCCCCAATTGGTGCAAACACTCTGATTTAGAGAAGCTCTACACTCCACACGGAAAGGTTGGATTTCGCCTGGGATGAGGTGAGGTCTCTGGTCCTGGCAGAATAGAGAAACCTGCACTATGGGAGTTGGAACACCGGGGGAAGTCTACATCTAGAGAAATCCGTGGCTTTTGGGCCTGGCATGATCCATGAATGTGGAAGAGGATCCTCAGAGCTACTAACGGAGGGGATCTCTAGAAAGCAACCCATTTTGATCTGACACAGATAGACAGCCTGGGTGTTTTTAAAGTGTGCCAGCTGCTTGGAAAAAAGGGGAAATGGGGACACTGCACAGACTTGTGTGCAGCTCTGGAGTTCGAGTACATGTCCTTTTTTTCTTCATATCCTTGCTTCTGATTGCTAAGCCCAATACATAAGATCACCCATTTGGGGACACCCTAGGAGACTGCAGGGGAAAGTTGTTTTTCTGGAACCTGGGGATCAGAGTGGGGAGTTACCTTTGGAGAACCAGCTCTGAGGCAACCCATTCCCACAAACCGGTATTGAGTGCCACTGGGAAAGCAGGATCTAAGCACAGGCTAAAGAGGACTTATAGTCCTAGAGGTCAATCCAGAAACACTGCCACCCAAGGGCTGAATCATAAATTGACTCTTGTGTCATCACAAATAAAGCAATAAAGAGATTAAGATTCACTGCCTGCTTAAGAATCAGGATTGGCTTACAATACTGAACACCAGTGGAACACAGGGAACTGCAGTACTGTCCTGACTGGGAAACAGGTGTGCAAACAGAACAACAGAGGAAGTGAATGACCTTCACTACTGCACATTCTATTTTTTTATTTTTTCGTCTTTTATATAAGAAATGAATTTTTTCTCACTTTATTTTACCTTTTTAAAAAAATTAAATCTTTATTATTCAGATTATTACATTTGTTTTTCTTTTTTCCCTACATAGCTCCCCTCCACCTGGCTCCCACCCCTCCCTCTACCCTTAGCTCCTTCCCATTGACTTCATCCATAGGTGTATGATTTTTGTCCAGTCTCTCCCTGTACACCCCTCACCCTTTTTCCCCTGAGAATTATCAGTTCACTCCCTTTCTGTGGTCCTGATTCTATTATATTCACCAGTTTATTCCATTGATCCAATTTTTAATTCACTTAATTTTTAGATTCCCTTGTTGATAGATATGTATTTGTTGTTCATAATTTTTTAACTTTTACCATTTTCTTCTTCCTCTTCTAAAAGAGTACCTTTCAGCATTTCATATAATACTGGTTTGGAGTTGATGAACTCCTTTAGCTTTTTCTTCTCTGTGAAGCTCTTTATCTGCCCTTCAATTCTGAATGATAGCTTTGCTAGATAGAGTATTCTTGGTTGTAGGTTCTTGCTATTCATCACGTTGACTATTTCTTGCCATTCCCATCTGGCCTGCATTGTTTCTGTTGAGAAATCAGTTGACAGTCGTATGGGTGCTGCCTTGTAGGTAATGAACTGTTTTTCTCTTGTTGCTTTTAATATTCTCTTTTTGTCTTTTGCTCTTGGTATTTTAATTTTGATGTGTATTGGTATAGTTCTCTTTGGATTCCTTTTATATGGGGTTCTGTGTGCTTCCTGGACTTGTAAGTATATTTCTTTTACCAGATGTGGAAAGTTTTCAGTCATTATTTCTTTAAGTAGCTTTTCAGTATCTTGCTCTCTCTCTTCTGGCACTCCCAAAGTTCTGATGTTGGAATGCTTGAGGCTCCTTACATTATCTTCACATTTTTGGATTCATTTTTTTCTTGCTTTTCCAGTTGAGTGTTTTCTGATTCTTTATATTTCAAATTTTTGACTTGATTCTTGCCTTTCTCTAGTCTGCTGTTAGGTTTCTGTATAATATTTTTTATTTCAGTCAGTGTATGTTTAATTTTTAGTTGGTCCTTTTTCATTTCTAGTTGGTTCTTTTTCATTTCTAGTTGGTTCTTTTTTATCTCCGCTTGGGTCTTGCTAACTTTATCCAACTTTTCTAAGGTATTCTTGAAAAACCCTATAAGCGTGGTTTTGAACTCCATATCCAGTTGTTTGTTTTCCTCCATTTCTTTTGTTTGTGATCTCTTCTCTTGTTCTGGCATTTTAACTATGCCAGGAGAACTTCTGTGTTGGATTCAGACTTATGATACCAGGTTTGCAAAACTGCAAAAGCCTTTCTGTTGATCTTGGGATGGGTAGAGTCTCAGGGTTTAAAGGATTGACTTGCCTTCGGCCCAGCCCTCCACGGCCCCTGAGTTTCACGTGACTGGGAAATCGCTGGAGCGGTCCATGTGTGCACGTGCGTGCACTCTCGTGCACTCTCACAGTGCCTCTAGACTTGCTGCCTTTCTGGCTCCCCTGCGTTCCGGGACCATATGAATCTGGGTACCCAGGACTTCGCCCGAATCTGGGGTTTAGTGGAGTTAGAAATGACACAGTTGGGATGCTTTGTCTCCTGTCCTCTTGTGAAAGCCAGTGGCACAATCCGCAGTTGGTCTTCTGTGCTCAGTGCTGTGCATTCTGCCCGACTTCTGCCCTCCTATGACTCCCCCAATTTCCGTGCACTTCTCCCTATTCACAGTCCTAACTACCCCTCGTGTGAGTTTCGGCTGAACATGGGGTTTAGTGTTAAGGGGTTCAATGCCATTGGGAGTCTCCCACCAGAGAAAGCCAGCCAGGTACTGATGCACCCACTCTCTCCACAGGCACGTCTTTGTACCTCAGCTTTTTGCAGCTCCTCTGGGTCTCTATGAGTCCTTCTCTTTCATTCTAGTTGTAGAATTTCCACTCATCCAGCTTTCCTGTGGTTCTGGATGATGTCCATTCTGTCTTTTAGTTGTAGTTTTGAAATTGTTGTGCAAGGCAGCAGTGTAGGTGTTTATCTATGCCATCATCTTGGTTCCGCTCCCTATTTTACCTTTTTAATTTACATTTTTATTTTCAATCAGTATTACTACTACAACTATTTTACCTTTTTGAGAAAAAAAAAGTGTCATTTTATTTTTTTCTTTATTTTACTTTGGGATTAGAATTCTACATTCTATTTTCATCTTTCCTTTAGCATCATTATAGTCTATCTCAACTCTACCTTTATGCCATCACTCTCTTCCTAACTTTTCCCCTTTTGTTGTTCTATTTCTCTTACCCTTTTCCTATTTTATTTTTTCCCTATTCTTTCTTTTTACCTCATTAAAATTTTACCCTACTTATATATCTAATTTTCAATCCCCTGCTCCAAGTACATAGACACCTCTCTCTTCTCTGTCTTCACTATCCAACAAATTGTTTTTCTCTCTGACCTTTTGTTGTTGTTGGCTTGAATGTTGATTATATCAATTTTTTATGCTTGTTGGTGAGATTGTTTTGCTTCTCTTTTTTTGTTTGCTTTGTTTTTTGCTTTTGTTTTCCCTTGTTTCACTTGATATTAGTTGTTGTTTGTATTTTGTATTAATCTCCAAATACTTGTTGCTGGCATTTGTTGGAATTAGTGGCTGTCCTATTGGAATTTTCTTCCTACATATATAGTTGTTCTCCTCTTTCTTATTCTCTTTCTTTTCTTTCTTACTTCTTTTTTTCTGCCTTCTCCCAATTTCATTTTGGCACTCCTTTCTTTTTTTCTTCTTTCCTCTCTTCTTCTTTCTCTTCTGTACCCTAACTTGCCTCTCTCTGGTGGTCACCTTTATTTGTGGTCATTAATATCCTGAATATATTTGTGTTCAGTGCCTTGTGCATTGTACCTGGTTGTCTTGTACTTTGTGCCTTTAAGTCAACACAGGAGAGAGAGAACTACATAACCAGACACCCAGAGAAAAGAGACAATTGGGATACAAAGAAACAGCCTGCATATGAAAGAAAAGCAGGCATCCCCAGAAAAGGGAGTAAATCAAATTCAGGCAAGCAACCCTCCAGAGAAAGAATTCAGAGAATGATCATAAGGTAGCTGAAAAGAATGGAAGACAAATTTGACAATATGAGTAAGAATCAAGAGGAAATGAAGAAGAAACAAAAAGAAATGAAAAAATGACATAGCTGTTGTAAAGAACTCAATAGAAAGCATCAAAAGTAGACTACAAGAAGAAGAGGTGCACATCAGTGATCTAGAACAAAAGGTAGAAAAAAATACACAAGTAGAGCAACTTCTAGAAAACAAAAATTAAAAATCAAGAGGAGAGCCTAAGGAACTTTGGGACAACACGAAACAAAACAACAACTGCATAATAGGGCTTCCATAAGGAGAGGAAACTGAGCAAGGAATAGAAAATCTGTTTGAAGAAATAATGACAGAAAACTTCCCTGATATAGGGAAGAAAAAACCCACACAAATTCAAGAAGCTCACAGAGTCCCAAGCAAAATGAACCCCAAAAGACTGATGCCAAGGTACATTATAATTAAATTGCCAAACACCAATGACAAAGTAAGAATCTTAAAAGTGGCCAGAGAGAGACAGAAAATTACCTACAAAGGAACCCCCATCAGACTAGTGACTGATTTATCAACAGAAACTCATCAGGCCAGAAGGGAATGGAATGAAATATACAAAATCATGCAAAAGAAGGGTCTGAATCCAAGCATACTGTAGCCAGCAAGGCTATCAATCAAAATTGAAGGTGAAATCAGGAGCTTCATGGACAAAAAAGGAATAAGCAAATTTATTACTACCAAACCAGCAATGCAAGAAATGATAAAGGGTCTGCTGTTAAAAAAAAAAACACAAACAAACAAGAAAAGGAAGTGAAGAAGGAACACAGGGGTAAAGCATTTAAAAAAATGGTGACAAATAAGTACCTATCAATAATAACTTTAAATGCAAATGATGGTGGCATAGGTCAACCCCTAAACTGCTGCCTAGCACAACAATTTCAAAACTACAACTAAAAGACAGAATGGACATCATCCAGAACCACAGGAAAGTTGGCTGAGTGGAAATTCTACAACTAGAAGGAAAGAGAGGGGCTCACAGAGACTCAGAGGAACTGCAAAAAGCTGAGGTACAGAGACATGCACGTGGAGAGAGCAGGAAAAGGAACATCAATCCTAAATGACTCATTAGACCAGATGGAATTAATGGACATCTTCAGAACATTTCATCCCAAAGCCACAGAATATACATTCTTCTCAAGTGCACATGGGTCATTTTCAAATATAGACTATATGTTGGGTCAAAGGCAAAGTCTCTTCAACTTTAAGAAGATAGAAATCATTCACAGATCACAATGGCTTAAAACTGGAAATCAATTACAATAAAAACAATCCAAAGAAATTAAACACATGGAGACTAAACAGCATGCTATTAAATAATCACTGAGTAACCAGAGAGATCAAGGAAGAGATAAAAAACATAATAGCAACAATGGAAATGAAAAGACAACAATCCAAAATATATGGGACACAGTGAAAGCAATCTTGAGAGAGAAGTTCATAGCTCTACAAGCTTACTGCAAAACCCAAGAAACAATGGTAATAAATTACCTAACCCTTCAACTCAAAGAGCTAGAAAGAGAGCAACAAGAAAAGCCCAGTGTAAGCAGAGGAAGGAAATAATAAAGATCAGAGTGGAGATAAATGACATAGAGACTAAAGAAACACTACAAAAGATCAACAAAATCAAGAGCTGATTCTTTGAAAGGATAAACAAGATTGATGAACCTATAGCAAGACTCATCAAGAAGCAAAGAGAGAGGATCCAAATGAACAAAATCAGAAATGAAAGGTAAAATAACAATAGAATCCACCAACATAAAAAGGATTGTTAAAAAGTACTATGAATAACTCTATTTCAATAAACTGGACAACCAGGATGAAATGGACATATTCCTGGAAAAATATAACCTTCCAAAACTTAGTCAGGAAGAATCTAAACATCTAAATAGGCCAATAATTATGGAAGAAATTGAAGCAGTCATCAAAAAGCTTCCAGCAAATAAAATCCTGGGGCCAGATGGATTCACTGGGAGTTTTACCAAACATTCAAGGAAGAATTAAAACCTATCCTCCTCAGAATATTCCAAAATAGTCAAGAAGATGGAACACTTCCAAGTTCCCTCTATGAAGTCAGCATCACCCTAATACCAAAAACTAGATAAAGACAACACAATGATGTAATAATCTGAACAATAATTATTTACTAAATTAAAAAAAAGACAACACAATGAAAGAGAACTACAGGCCAATATCCCTCATGAACATAGATGCCAAAATCCTCAACAAAATTCCAGCAAATTGGATCCAGCATTATATCAGGAAGATGATACACATGACCAAGTAGCATTTAGCCTAGGAATGCAAGGATGGTACAATATACACAAATCACTAAATGTGATACATCACATAAGCAAATTGAGAGATAAAAATCACATAGTCATATTAATTGATGCAGAAAAAGCATTTGACAAAATCCAACACCTTTCTTAATAAAAACTCTCAACAAGGTGGGAACAGAAGGATTATACCTCAAAATCATAAAAGCCATATATGATAAACCCACAGCTAACATCATACTCAATGGGCAAAAACTAAAACCATTTCCCCTAAGAACAGGAACAAAACAGGGATGCCCATTCTCACCTCTCCTGTTCGACATAGTACTGGAAGTATTAGCCATTGCAATTAGGCAACAAGAAGAAATAAAAGGCATCCAAATTGGAAAAGAAGAAGTAAAGCTGTCTTTATTTGCAGATGACATAATATTGTATGTAAAAAACCTGAAAGACTCCATCAAAAAATGAATAGAATTAATAAATGATTCCGGCAATGTAGCAGGATACAAACTTAATACCAAGAAAACTATTGTATTTCCATATACCAATAGTGAACTTACAGAGAGACTAAAAAAGCAATCCCATTTACTATTGTACCAAAAATATTAAGAAAACTAATTAATAAACTTAAGATTAATAAACTTAACTAAGGAGGTAAAAGACCTATACGTGGAAAACCACAGGACACTGAAAAAAGAGATAAAGGAAGACATAAACAGATGGAAGAGCATATCATGCTCATGGACTGGGAGAATCAACATCATTAAAATACCCATACTACCCAAAGCAATCTATAGATACAATACACTCCCCATTAAAATACCAATGACATATTTTACTACCTAGAAAGAACTCTCCAAAGATTCATCTGGAACAAAAAAGACCCCGACTAGCCACAGCAATCCTGAGAATGAAGAATAAAATAGGTGGGACCTCAATACCAGATTTCAAGTTGTATTACAAAGCAACTGTTCTCAAAACAGCCTGGTACTGGCACAAGAACAGGCATATAAACCAATGAAATAGAAGAAAGGACCCAAATATCTACCCAAACCACTATGCACAATTAATATTTGACAAAGAAAGCATGAACATACAATGGAGTCAAGATAGTCTCTTCAATAAATGGTGCTGGGAGAATTGGACAGATACATGTAAAAAAATGAAACTAGACTACCAACTTACACATTCACAAAAATAAACTATAAATGGATACAGGACATAAACATAAGATAGGGAACCATAAAAATACTAGAGGAATCCACAGGCAGCAAACTCTCAGACATATTCTGAAGGAACTTCTTCAATGTTACTGCTCCTAGGCAATGGAAGCTAAAGAGAAAATAAACAAATGGGGCCACATCAAAATAAAAAGCTTTTTCACAGCAAAAGAAAGCATCAACAAAATGACAAGAAAGTCCATTGAATGGGAGAACATATTTGCAAATGTTATCACTGATAAAGATTTAATTTCCAACATCTACATACAACTTATATAACTTAATAAAAGGAAGATAAATGAACCAATAAAAAAATAGGCAATGGACCTAAATAAAATCTTTTTTAAAGATGTCAGAAGGAAGGCCAAGAGACACATGAAAACATGCTCAAAGTCACTAATTATCTGAGAGATGCAAACCAAAACGACAATGCCATACCATCACATACCTGTCATAATGGCTATCATCAATTAATCAACAAAAAACAAGTATTGGCGAGGATGCAGAGAAAAATGAACCCACAATACACTGCTGGTCAGAATGCAGACTGGTACAACCAGTGTTGAGAACATTATGGAGTTTCCTCAAAAAACTAAAAATGGAACTCCCATTTAACCCAGTAATCCCACTCCTAGGAATATATCCTAAAAAACTAGAAACACCAATCAGAAAGGATATATGTACCCTTATGTTCAGAGTAGCACAGTTTACAATAGTTAAGATTTGGAAACAGCCTTGGTGTCCATCAGCAGATGACTGGATCAGAAAACTATGGTTTATCTACACAATGGAATATTATGCTGCCATCAAAAAGAAGGAATTCTTAACATCTGCAGCAATCTGGATGGAACTGGAGAGCATTATGCTAAGTGAAATAAGCCAGTCAATGAAAGAAAAATCCCACACGATCTCACTTATTTAATGGTAAAAAAGAACATTATAAACTGATGAACAAAAAGATAGATACAGAGACAGTAAAGCATCAAGCAGACTGTCAAATTACAGTGGGAAGGTTAGAGAGATGTAAGATAAGAGATCAACAGAAGGACTTATCTGCATGCATATAAGCATAACAAATGTACGCAAGGTGGTGAGGGCATGCATGGGAGTAGGGTGGGGGTGGCAATGGGAAGATATGTACACATGTAATACATTAATAAAAAATGGAAAGTAACATGTAACACAATGGGGTATTTGCTATATAGTATAGTTATTTTTCTAATGTTTTTGTAGATAGCAATTCACTTACTCTTCAGAAGAACCTTGAGTTGTACTGCATTTAATATCTAAGGAAACAGACATAGTTAAGTGACTTATTCCAGATAACACAGATAGTAAAAAGTGGAACCAGGAAGTCACGACCTCAGAACTTCCAAAATATTCAGCAAATGAAAGAGGAACTATGAGATACATCCTGGATTTATATCCAAGAGAGGGAGTCTTTGAGGCTCAGCTAGGGAAGCTGGTCATTTCCTGCAAGGGAACAAAGTTCCACAAGATCAGCACCTCTAGAGTGAAAGTCATACATAACATAATATTTAAGAGGAGGGTCTGGGATGCACCTAGAAATCGTATTAAGAAGCAGATTCTGGATGGCAACAGACTGGGATTCCCAACGATTCTGAAAGATGTGCTGTCTTGGAATGAGAGTAAACTTCCCTTTAGCATTGTTGAAAGCTAACGGAGGCCCATTAAAATTTTCAAGAGTTTATATGAGCAAACGTGTATTCAATTGAGGCAGTGCCAAACTGAAAGTGGTTAGGTGCCCTCCTCTGACAGAAGTTAGGGTAAGGCTTCTATAGAGCAGATGTGGAAGCAAAGCAAGGATATTATGTGACTGGTCAAGGATTAAATAGTTGCCTTATTTGGGAAGACCTAGTTGGTTGTTTATGATTGGTTGTTTTAAAATACGGTTTTCTTGGTTATGATGGCAATTACAATTGACTCCTGCTTAAGTGTTGTGCTTTTTTACTTTTGTTAGCTACAAGGCATTTAAAGCCACCTAATCAAATATCTTATTTAATTATTTTGACAGTATCAAAACCAACATAAAAGCTTACATTTAGTAGATTACTCTCTCTCTTTACCTTGGTGTCAAAAATAAAATTTGCTCTTTTCAAACTTCAAGCCTCTTATGGATCTAATGTAGACATTTCCATGTGGGCGTTGATATGAAGAAAAGATTGGTGTCCCCACTATTGCCTCTGTCTGCTTGTAGCATTGGAAGGGAGTATGGAACTCAGAAAGGAGAATTGGGAGTGGGGAGAATCAGCTGAACACCTGGCTGCTATTTCCCCTCAAGAAATTCTTTACTTTTTAGTGTTGGGCCTGTTTCTATGAGGTTAGTAGGGACCAAATGTGCATACACTTCAACCTGCAAATGGTTTTCTTCCCAGCTTTACCGAAATATAAGTAGCATGTAATACTATATAAATTTAAATTTTACAATGCGATGATTTCATAAAACTATATCATGTGAAATGCTACCACATTGGTTTAGATACTTCACATAATTACCATTTCATTATTGTTATTGTGAGAATACTAAAGCTCTATTCTTATTGCAAACTTCAAGTATACAATTGAGTATTGTATACTTATAATATACTCCTATACATTATATCCCCAGTAATTATTCATCCTAAAACTATAAGTTATATACATATATTATTCACCCACAAAAGGAATGAAATCCTGCCACTTACAATGACATGGGTGGATCTTAAGGACATTCCACTAAGTAAAATAAGGCAGACAGAGAAAGACAAACATTGTATATCTCACTTATATATGGAATATAAAAACATCAAACCAGATAATGGTTTCATAACTGAGTTTTTCTTCTCTTTATGCTCTGGGAATAATACTTGAGTGTTATTCAGTATTAGAGTCCTTGGCATGTCTCTCAATGCTAGAGTACTTCAATGCATCTACAAAATACTCATATCCCTGACTAATATTTACCATCAATCCCATCCTTTCCATATATACTCACACTTTATTTATTTAAAAATAATCAAAATCAACTATGTTCCAGACCACAGGCTAAGAGCTGTGATCCATATAAGATAAATGAGACATATATCAGGGAGCTCATAATCTAGTGGTAAGGACACATCTTCATTTTCTCATCTCTGAAAGTTTAAGCTACTATATTTACCCCTACATTATATACTCACTTCATAAATAACAATCTCAAAAGTACAATTGCCATTCATACCTTAACCTTGAATCTTTCTCTGCAATACCTGCCTTATTGTGCATTTGACCCTCGTAGCCCCATGTTATTTTTCTTATCCTTTAATTTTTCTACTTTCACATTTGATACTCTGCACACTTGAACAAAAGATTAGCTTCTCACTTCTGGACTCTTAATTGGTATCACTGACTATATAGTCTCTCCCCTGAAGATAAAATCTGACCATTTTAATCCTGTACTTAAAACTCTTTCATAGCACCCAATTGCTTATATGATATTGTTCAAGTTATGTAACAGGCTGTATAAGTACTTCATGACCTGCCACTACTATCACCACTATCTTACCTCTTGCCACAGCCTACATCATATTTTATACCCCATAGCTCTTGGCATACAGTGTGTGTATTATCTCTGTAGCTTTGCTCATGCTGCAATCTCCAGGAGCATGATTAACCCCTAGTTGGCCTTATCGCCTTGGTTCATGTTGCATCTCCTTATAGAGACATTAGCTGTCCTTCATTCCTTTGCTCTTCACTGTTGGTGAGTCCATATACCAATATGCTTTCTATATATCTTTACAGATCTTGGTTAGTTAGTGGTATTTCTCCTTTTCACAACAGTTCCTATTATAGGGTCTTCTTTAATAACTGATTAGTAAAGGTGTTATAATAGTTTTATAGATACATGTATAGATGGAGAACAGAGAAATGTATATTATGGGCAGAATAGATTAATGGATTATGGGAATGGAGTGTAAATAAGGCAGAATGTAAAAAGGAATTGTGTGGACATTATCAGGAGTATATAATTTAAATCGTTTACAAAGAAAATTGGCAGAGTTGGAACAATATGTGAGGAATATAGACATCAAATACAGAAGAGTGAGATCCATGGAGACCAGTCAGATTCTATGAAGAGAGAGTGGATCTTCTGCTGATAAGATGGGTGATATTTGGTAGGCTAAATCTCAACAGATCCAATGAGGGAAGATTCGGTCAAGATAACTATAATATAGAAAGAACAGACTAAGAATGGGAGATCATAGAAGGTGTAGGGAGGACAGGCAGAGTATGAATAAAGAATGAGAACACCTGTAAGTAGAAAACATGAAGAAAGTGATATTGGTCTATATATCAGTAGATGAGGTCAGATGTGACAAATGTTTATAGGGTTTGGATTTTGTTGGGTGTAGAGAGGAATAGAAAGATGAATGTATTGGACAGGAAAATAAACATGGGAAATCTGACCACTTGAAGAGGAATGCAGCAGATAGCAGAATCTACTCACTTTATTCAGATGTCTTTGACTCAGGGTCCTTCTGAGATGACCAGGCTGGTAAGAAAAGGCTTAGGGAGTGTATGTAAGAAGGTTGAAGCATCAGGACAAAGACAGGTGCTGCAGAGATTTCGCCTCCTCTTCCTCCCACATTCAGAGAACGCTGCCAAACCAGGAAAGATTCTTTTATCTTGCACCTCCCTCCCATAGTCCCCATTTCCCCCTCCTTCTTTCCTATGCTTTGGGATGGCTCTGAGGCAGGAGCCCGAGAGACCAAAAGAGATACAACAGGAAAGAAAAAAAGACTGGGCAGAGTCTTTGGGAAATGGTATGTTTGGAAAATTTAGGAAATAGAAATTTATTAGGAATCTTACATGAAGGAGAGGATGTCACAATATCCTTACGACCTTCCTTTGCCTTCTCCTTCCTTGTTAGTCTGCATTTTTTTCCATCATGCCACATTCCTGCCCAAAGGCCAGGCCAATATGGTTTATATCCTAACTCAGTCATGTAATCTTGGACAATTTACTTAACCTTTTTGATCCTTAGATTCATAATCTATCAAATAGGATTAATATTTGATATTAATATTAATATTAGTAAATCAGAGTTGCTGAGAGGAATAAATGTTCTGAGATAGATGGAGTGCTTAGAAACTGAAAGGGGTTCAGCAATCCTAGGCTGTTTTTTCCTTTGTCATATGCATTAATGTGGGTAACATCCCTTAATTCCATGATGTCATTGAAGAATCACTGAAATGGGAGTTAGGGTTTGGGGTTTTAGTCCTATGGTTGTATTTTATATTTTGCTTAATTTAGGGTTTTATTATATATCAGTTATGTTCCATAAAATATATTACAGGTATTTTATAATAAAATTTGTGAAAGGTTTGGCAATGTACTCAGTCCATCATAAGTAGGTTAATACTTTGGGCTGCACAGACACACTGCTTGTGTTCACCCATGTCGTCTTGGGAAAACTAACGTCTGTGTGCTTCCCTTTTCTTACCTGTAAAATGGGAATAATTCTTGTACCTATCTCACAGAGTTGTAAAGAGTAAATGAATATGCATCTGTAACACAGTATTTTTTATAAATATTAGCTGGTGTTCAAGAAATATTTGTTGACTCTGAATCTGTTGAGACCAGACAGGAATTATTTGCTGGAATATGTGGAGATGTAAGAGAAGATCTTTGATATTCTGAATTTAAGAGGTCTTCTCATAAGAAATTTAAATGATCAGAACTAAATAAGTATGATTGGGCAGTTATCATTATCTAGATTTTTGTGCTGTTTATAAGCCTCATTGATCTGATGATAGGAACTCAGTGCTTAGGAATGGAAAAATATACATAATATACTTAAAAAGTCATGTGGAAACAACCAAGCCAGAGAAAATGATGTAGCAATAGGGAGGGATAGAGATTAAAAGAATAACTATAAAGCATCTTAAAGAATATCTACTGGTATAAAGGAATGACTGGCCGCTCTGATTGGCAGGTGCCAGTGGCCTTCTGTGCACGCCCTCCACTCCCTGCCTCCCCAATCACTCCACTGGTCGTCCTGCACATTGGCCCTGATGGCCAGCCAGGCCTAGGGATTCTATCTGTGCATCAATTTTGTGCACCAGGCCTCTAGTTTTGAATGAAGTCATATGCCATAGACATAGTAGTAAACCCTATTTTGAATAAATATATGTGCATACATAAATATTATTGAGATATTATACTGTTAGTTGAAAAACTACCAAAACAAGTAGAATTAGCATTGCTTTAGCTGGTGTAGTAGTATTGCTTAAATAAGGAATGTCTGCAAAAGTTGGGATTTATTGAGGCTGCTGACAGTTTGCTTTTGGTGGTTGTTATCAGTCAAAAGATCACATCAACAGGCTAAAGAAAATGAGCCATAATAATTCAAATATATATATATATATACATATATATATATAGTTTAATCCATTTGATAAACTCAACACCCTTGAGAATAGAGGGGATAAATCCTTTAAAAAAAAAAACCTAATACAAATTCCTTTATTCAAAACAAGTGAAACAATTGGAATTTTCAGGTTTTAGCAAGTGACATGCTGCATGTACCAGATGTTTCAACACCTTCAGGGAGTTCAGAAGCAGTATTCTATAACAGAACATATGAATGTTTCTACAGCAATTCTATGCAAATGGAATAATTTGCAATTGTTTTTTTTTTCACTTACCATAATTCTCTGGAGATTTACGTAGATTTTTGTGGGTATCATTCATTTTTTAATTGCTGAGTAGTATAACATGCTATGAATGTTCAAACCTGCACCAGCTGAAGGACATCCGAGTTGTTTCCAGTTTAGGCTACCTACCTATCTATCTATCTATCTATCTATCTATCTATCTATCTATCATCATCTAAAAGGCTAAGCAACTGAACAACCAAATGGCCGAATGACTATTTGACTGGTTGCTGTGATGCGCACATTGCTTTATACTAAAAGTTTATAGGTTTATACCTAAAGTTTATAGATTTTCATGTGAAGATAAGTTTTCATTTGTTTGGGATAAAGGCAGAGGAGTCCAATTACTGAGTCTTATGTTAACTGAATGCTCAATTTCAATTATATAAATATATATATTATTGATTTCAGAGAGAGGAAAGGAGAGAGAGATAGAAACATCAGTGATAAGAGAGAATCATTGATCAGCTGCTGCCTGCATGCTCTACACTGGAGATTGAGCCCACAACCTGGGCATGTGCCCTGATTGGAATTGAACCATGACTTCTTGGGTCATAGGTGGACACTCAACCACTGAGCCATGTTGGCTGGGCTACATGCTTAATATTTGAAAGAAACTGCCAAACTCTTTTCCAGAGTGGATATACTGTTTTACATTAGTACCACAAATGAATGTGATATAATTTCTCCCCATCCTTGCCATCATTTGGTGTTTTCAGTGCTTTTTTTAATTTTAGTGTTTTTGATAGAGTAGCTGTATCTTATTGTGGCTTAATTTGCATGCATAGATCTTCCAATTTTGCCACCTTTGCCCACCTCCACCCAGCCTCCACCCCCTTCTGGCCATCACCACACTCTTATCTGTGTCTATAGGTAATGCATATATGGTCTTTGGCTAATCCCTTCACCTACTTTCATCCAGTACTTCTCTTTTCTCTCCTCTCTGAAAACTGTCAGTGTGTCTTCTGGTAACATATTCTCTCCCTTTTCCTTCATCTGAGAACAGTTAAATTCTTGCTCCTTCTTGAAAGATATTTTCACTGAATATTTGACTCAGAATTGACTGTTTTTCTTCAGTGCTTGAAAACTAGTGTGTTCTTTACTTGTGCTCCAAGATTTCTAATTTATCTTCAATTTTCAGAAACTTATCTTGTGGATTTTATTGCTTATCTGTTTAGGATCCACTCATTTTTTGAATCTGTAGGTGTAGGTGTGTGTGTGTGTGTGTGTGTGTGTGTGTGTGTGTGTGTGTGTGTTTTGCCAAACTTGGGGATTTTCCACCATTACTTTTAAGTACTTTTTCAGCCCCACTATATTGCTCCTCTCCTTACTGAACTCTCCCCTCTTTTCTTTCCTTTGTTCCCTCCATTCTGCTGTTGAGCCCATCAACTTAACATTTTTATTTCCTTATTATTATTATTTTTTAATTCTCACCAGAGGATATTTTTTGCATTGATTTCTACAGACAGTAAAGGAGTGGAGAGGGAAAGATAGGCTGAAGGGAGGAGGGAGAGATAAAGAGAAACATGCCTCTGGAGAACTTTTTATGTTGCTATAAACCTGTATAATAAGAAAAATGTCACAGATTGGTTAAAGGTGAATTGGTAAACATGAATCTTCTTCCTCATTTGGCCCCTTCTTTATGTCATCTTGTGATAATCATCTTTTAGGTCTTGGTTTTTCTTATTTCTGCAACCCTGACCTTCACTACTGCCCACCATTTTACATCTGTCTGATTCCTTCAAGTGTTAGCCTAAATATTATTTCTGCTGGTACATTTTCTCTGTTCACCCTAGGTCTACCTACCATCTGTTTTCATAGTATCTTGTACTTGCTTTATGACACTTATAACTCTGAAGCTAATTGTCCCTTTGTCTTCCCTACTCATTATAGTTGCTTGAAGGAGGAATCTGTATATACTCTGTTGTTGTTGACCATTGTATTCTTATAGGCTATTTTGGTACTTGGCAAGGAATAGGGACACACAAAAATATTGAATGAATGAGTGAATGAAGCAAGATAAAAATTAGTATAATGTAATCATTGAGAACATTAAGTTGACTGATATCAGAATGGATGTTTCATATTGAGGATCAGTAAAAAAATAAAGTTGAAATGGTATATATGGGGCTCTTAAATGCTAGAATAATTCCAAAGTAACAATAAATCAAATGAGTAGATCTTATTTAATTCAAATTGAGAATTCTTAAGTAGTAGAGTAACAATATATAAGAAAGATTAGTCCAGGAATGTTGAATAATGTTGAGATTGGCTTAGGTTAAGAATAGGAAACTAATTTTAGACTTCCACTTAAAATGAGCAGTATGTAGAGCCAAGGTAGCTCTTTTTGGTTATTTCTTTCACATTTTAGTCTCAATTTGATCAATTTTGTAGAACTCTCCCTGATATACTACATTTCCTTATCTAGTTAGTAAGTCCCCCAATGATATCTAACACTGACATTTGTATTTAAAAATTTTGTATTTGCCTTTCACTTAATTTATATGTGGCACGTGCTTTATATTGATGTGTTGAGGGTTTCAACTCAGACATACTGATGGAAAAATGATCCATTAGTTTGCTGACAATAGTCACAATATAGCATGGGAGGCCACAAGAATTCAAGAGCCCAAAAGAGAGTATCTCAAGGAACACATATCAACTGCAAAAGTTGCAGTAATGCTGCTTCTTTCATCTCTTGTGAAACTATTTGTTCTATTCCTGTGGATTCCATCCAGGGTGATTCAGTTGGTTGAAGTGTCAAAAAAGGTTATGGATTCTATTCTTAGTTGAGGTACATACCTAGGTTGCAGGTTTAATCCTCGTCTGGGTACCTATGGGAGGCAACTGATCCATTTTTTCTTTCACCTCTCTCTCTCTCTCTCTCTCTCTCTCTCTCTCTCTCTCTCTCTCAAATCAATAAAAATATTGCCTAGTGATGATTGAAAAAGAAAGAGAGAGAAATGAGCTCTTATAGTCCTGGAAGGAGAGGATTGGGAAATGCTCAGTATTCTATTTAATAGCAATGGTAGCCCTTCTAATATAGTCACAAACAGCACTGTTACCACCACCTCATCACTATCACTTATCATCACACATACTCATAACTTACTGACTGGATTTCTGGTTCCTTCCAGGCATCAATATATGTTAAAGCTACTAACACAGAACTTAGATATAGAGAGAATCAAATACACTGAATTATAAAGCTAGACTCCCTTGGTGAAAACAATGGCATTCAAATTTATTAAGGGTGCGTCTTGGACAACCTGTCTCACCTCCCTTTGTGTGAACCAGTTTCCTGATCTATAAAATCAGGTAACTAATCATAATTCATAGAGGAATTATGAGAATAAAAGTTTATTAGATGTAAAGTGTTAATAATACCACCCTTAAATATGTTAAACATTTATTACTACTATGTCATTTCAAAGTACTTTTTAAATATATATAATGTACAGTATATTAAATATAGCCCAAGATTGAAGCAATAAATATCATATTTCAATTTTTTTCTGTCTTCCCATACTGTGATTACTTTAAGAATCTATATCTCCACAGCAAGGTAAAATACAGACTTATGATAAGTGTAATGGGGATGTTATCCTTGCTGGGACAGTTTCCTCTTCAAGGCAGCTGCCAACTCCCACGTCTTTTTCATAGCATTCTCAACTTCGTAGTTCCTATTACAGTAGATGAAGGGATCTGGAATGTTTGTGAGACTGCACACACAGTTGAGTTGAGTTTATTGGAATTAAATGCTGCAATAGCTCTGGAATGAACAGAATGACAATTATGGAATAATTTGTGATAATTTGTGACTCTAGTGAGGTTGAATGCACATGTGGAGAAAGCTTTCTCTCTTCCCTGAGTGGGGGAAGGGAGGATACACAAAATGGTGGAGACTATGTAGACACAGAAGAAGATGGTGATGGTGAGAAGGAAGTCAAGAATGACAATAGCCCAAAGCAAAGTCTACTAGCTCAGTTGTGGACGTCGTTGTAGGCCAGTTTGGAACTGATGAGGTGTTACCGTAAAAGTGGTTCATGACACTGGAGTCATAGAAGGTGACATGAAATGAAACAGACCTTGACCTCAGTGATCATGAAACCAGTCATATAGGAGGAAGCCAGCAGTTGCACACATTAACCTGTGGTTGTGATGACCCAGTGTCAAAGAGGACAGACATATCAGTGCATTTTCTTTCTGATACCAAAAACACAGAAATATGCTAAGCTTCTATACATAAAGAATCACTTGAATGATTTATAGCTAATGCATTGTATATCTACCTATAAAAATATTTCTGAGTCAGAATATTTTCAATATTCTTAGTGTTTGTTGTAATATTTTGCCAAGTTTCTTTCCAGCAAGGCTGAGCTAATTTGTACCTCCCCATGATCCAGTGAAGCTGGAAGGGTTTAGTTGCTGCACCTGCCAATCCTTTCTGTTGGTGTGACTCACATGCCTTCCCTTCGTAACTCCTAATTATATTCACTGGCTATGTTTCTTCACAACCACCAGGTGCTAGAACAGTATCCTGGGTCATGGTAATAAAATGATGAATAGGAAAAAGTGATCCTTGACTCAATGGAGCTTACAATGTCTTTAGGGAGACAGATGATTAAATAAACAACTGCACTCAACCACTAGTTCAACATGTACTCCAACCTCAGTCAGTCAGGAAAGGAAGCTAGACTCCTGTTGCCCAGGAGGTGATGTTACCAACACAACAATTCTGTTTCCTGACTCCATGACTTGTAATTCACACTACGTTGATCACTTCCTGGGCCCCATTACCTCATAGGCTGTGGCTAGAAGAGATCTCATCCATTCTCCTAATGCTTTTCCACCCTGAAACCTGTGCTTCCCTGAGTGGCTTCCTCCTTCTGCTTCCCTTTCCTACACCTTCTGTCTCAGAACCAAAACCAAGAGCAAACCCAGGAAAGGACATGTGGAGAGATGCCAGTTCTACATTTGTTTGTTTGTTTAAATATAGGGTGTCCCCAAAAGAGTATGCACACACATTGAATAATTATAAAGTCAGAGTTTATTAAAATACATTTTATTTTCAAAACTGAGCTATCAGCTGTCAAGTGTGTATATACATTTTGGGGGGACACCCTGTATTAATGCTCAGTCATATCTTTCCAGCCCACCAGGATGAAAATTTCGTAAACCTGCTTTATGTAAATATCATGAAAATCCAGCTTCTAGCTGCTAGTATGCAACCCATCCTTCTTCCTTCTCTTGGACTAGTTTGTTGGTAGCACCTTTGCAACTCTAGTAGGCAGGAGAAGCTCCTCTAGACTTCATAGAAGACATAAATCCCAAGTTTAAGAATGTTTCCTCATGGGAGTGGGAGGTGGGAGGCAATGGGAAGATATGTACACATGTAATACATTAATTTAAAAAAGTAAAAAAAAAAAAAAACAATGTTTCCTAAGAATTAACACTGCCTTTCTACCCATTTCTATTAGCCTTCCCAGAATCAGTATCCTGACCCTGGTATAACTGCAGAGTAAGGCGTAGGGCTCTCTTGACCTCCTGGTTGCGCAAGCAGTAAATTATAGGGTTGAGCAATGGTACAATGACAGCATAGAGTACAGAGACCAGCTTGTTCGTGTCAAAAGCTGAGAGTGCCTTTGGCCGGGCATAGATGAAGATACTGGCTGCATAGAAGATGACCACAACAGTCAGGTGAGAGGCACAGGTGGAAAAGGCTTTATGGCGCCCAGCAGCTGAAGGGATGCGCATCACAGCACCAGTGATGGCCAAGTAGGAGGCTCCAGTGACAGAGAGTGGTCCCAGCAGGATAAAAATGGCCAGGACAAAGTCTGTAAGTTCTGCTGTGGACATGTCAGTGCATGAAAGGTTGAGCAATGGGGAGACATCACAGAAAAAGTGGTTGATGATGTTGGGACCACAATAAGAAAGGCGAGAAATAAGAAAGACTTTGACCATAGAGATGCCAAAACCTCCTGCCCAGGAGCCGGCTGCCAGCTGCACACACAGTCGGCCAGTGACAATGACAGAGTAGTGGAGAGGATGGCAGATGGCCACATAGCGATCATAGGCCATAACGGCTAGAAGGACACACTCAGAGCAGCCCAGACCGAGGAAAAAGTAGAGCTGTGTCATGCAGCCCTCAAAGGAGATTAGCTGTCCATGGCTTTGCTCAGACCCAGCAAAGCCGGCTAGCATCTTGGGAATAGTTACAGTAACATACCAGATCTCCAGGAAGGACATATTAGCCAGAAAGAAGTACATGGGTTTGTGGAGAGTGGAGTGATTCCTAATTGCCATAATGATGAGTGTGTTCTCAGTCAGCACCAACACATAGGCCAGCAGAGAAAAGGCAAACAATAGTGCCCGCAGTGGTGCAGAAGCTGGAAAGCCCAGCAACACAAACTCACTGACTCTCCCGCTCTGGTTCCTCTGTTCCATAGGGTCAGTCTTTCCCACTGTTCTTCAGGAGGGAGAATAGGGTGTCTTCAGGAGGCATCAGCAAAAACCCAGACTTTCTCCTGGTGGGTTTATAGTGGTAAAATGCAATGCATGTGGTGTGTATAATTTATCCCTGAGTTGAGGCTGCTGCTGTCTTCTGTAATCCAGACAAAAGCAGACAAGAATGAATTCTTAGTATTGGGGATAGGAGAGGAGTCTGTTCTGGCACATGGAGACGCATGTATTGATAAGCACCCGGTAAAGATGACTCTAGCTGATCCCTGGAGAGAACATAGATAAAAAGAAAATAGTAAGAGTCTCAGATGTCCTAATACAAAGTTTGTAAGCTGAATTGCAACTCTGTTTTTTTTTAAATTAATTTTTTATACATATCTCCCCATTGCCCTCCCCCTCCATCCCAGGCATACCTCAACCCCCCCAGTGTCTATGTTCATTGGTTATGCTTATATGCATGCATACAAGTCCTTTGATCGCAACTCTGTTTTGATGAAATATATTACATAGTGGAAGAATAACAATAATATGTAACACAATTGGGTATTTGCTATGTAGTATAGTCATTGTTCTAAAATTTTTGCAGGTAGCAATTCACTTACTCTTCAGAAGAACCTTGAGTTTTACCGCATTTAATATCTAAGGAAACTGAGACATAGTTAAGTGACTTATTTCAGATCACACAGATAGTAAAAGGTGGAACCAGGAAGTCACGACCTCAGAGCTTCCAAAATATTCAGGCAAATAAAAGAGGAACTATAAGATACATCCTGGATTTATATCCAAGAGAGGGAGTCTTTGAGGCTCGGTCATTCCCAGCTTTCTTGAAATATAATTGTCATGTAATACTCTATAAATTTAAATTTTACAATACGATGATTTCATAACACTATATTATGTGAAATGCTACCACATAGGTTTAGATACATCACATAATTACCATTTAATTATTGTTATTGTGAGAATATTAAAGCTCTATTCTTAATGCAAACTTCAAGTATACAATTGAGTTTTGTATACTTATATTATACTCCTGTACATTATATCCCCAGAAATTATTCATTCTATAACTGTGAGTTATATATATTATTCACCCATAAAAGGAAGGAAATCCTGCCACTTGTAATGACATGGGTGGATCTTATGGACATTCCACTAAGTAAAATAAGGCAGACAGAGAAAGACAAATATTGTATATCTGACTTATGGTGAGATATACAATATCAAACCAGCTAATGGTTTCATAACTGAGTTTTTCTTCTCTTTATGCTCTGGGATTAATACTTGAGTGTTATTCAGTATTAGAGTCCTTGGCATGTCTCTCAATGCTAGAGTACTTCAATGCATCTACAAAATACTCATATCTCTGGCTAATATTTACCATCACTCTCATCCTTTCCATATATACTCACACTTTATTTATTTAAAAATGTATGGTGGATCAACTATGTTCCAGACTACAGGCTAAGAGTTGTGATCCATATAAGATAAATGAGACATATATCAGGGAGCTCATAATCTAGTGGTAAGGACACCTCTTCATTTTCTCATCCCTGAAAGTTTAAGCTCCCATATTTACCCCTACATTATATACTTGCTTCATAAATAACAATCTCAAAAGTACAATTGCCACTCATACCTTAACCTTGAATCTTTCTCCGTAGTACCTGCCTTATATGCCATTCACTGCGCATTTGACCCTCTTGGCCCCATGTTGTTTTTCTTATCCTTTAATTTTTTCTACTTTCCCACATTTGATACTCTGCACACTTGAACAAAAGATTAGCCTCTCACTCTGGACTCTTAATTGGTATCACTGCCTATATAGTCTCTCCCCTGAAGATAAAATCTGACCATTTTAATCCTTTACTTACAACCTTTGCATAGCACCCGGTTGCCTACATGATATTGTTCAAGTTATGTAACAGGGTGTATAAGTGCTTCATGACCTGCCACTGCTATCATCACAATCTTACTTCTTGCCACAGCCTACATCATATTTTATACCCCATAGCTCTTGGCATACAGCATGTATGTTATCTCTGTAGCTTTGTTCATGCTGCAATCTCCATGAGCATGATTAACCTGTAGTTGGCCTTAACGTCTTGGCTCATGTGGCATCTCCTTATAGAAACCTTAGCTGTCTTTTTTGTTTCCTTCCCTCTTCACTGTTCGTGAGTTCTACATATAAATATGCTCTCTATGTATATTTATACAGATATGGGTTAGTTAGTGGTATTTCTCCTTTTCACAATAGTTCCTGTTATAGGGTCTGCTTTAATAACTGATTAGTAAAGGTGTTGTAATAGTTGAATGGACACATGTATAGATGGAAAACAGAGAAAGGTATATTATGGGCAGAATAGATTAATGGATTATGGGAATGGAGTGTAAATAAGGCAGAATGTAAAAAGGAATTGTGTGGACATGATCAGAAGTATATAATTTAAATGGGTTACAAAGAAATTGACAGAGTTGGAATAATATGTGAGGAACATAGACATCAAATATAGAAGAGTAAGTAGATCCATGGAGACCAGTCAGATTCTATGAAGAGAGAGTGGATCTTCTGCGGTAAATATCAACAGATCCAATGAGGGAAGATTCGGTCAAGATAACTGTAATATAGAAAGGACAGACTAAGAACGGGAGATCATAGAAGGTGTAGGGAGGACAGGCAGAGTATGAATAAAGAATGAGAACACCTGTAAGTAGAAAACATGAAGAAAGTGATATTGGTCTACATATCAGTAGATGAGGTCAGATGTGACAAATGTTTATAGGGTTTGGATTTTGTTGGGTGTAGAGAGGAATAGAAAGATGAATGTATTGGACAGGAAAATAAACATGGGAAATCTGACCACTTGAAGAGGAATGCAGCAGATAGCAGAATCTACTCACTTTATTCAGATGTCTTTGACTCAGGGTCCTTCTGAGATGACCAGGCTGGTTAGAAAAGGCTTAGGGAGTGTATGTAAGAAGGGTGAAGCATCAGGACAAAGACAGGTGCTGCAGAGATTTCGCCTCCTCCCCCTCCCACATTCAGAGAACGCTGCCAAACCAGGGAAGATTCTTTTATCTTGCACCTCCCTCCCATAGTCCCTATTTCCCCCTCCTTCTTTCCTATGCTTTGGGATGGCTCTGAGGCAGGAGCCCGAGAGACCAAAAAGGATACAACAGGAAAGAAAAAAAGACTGGGCAGAGTCTTTGGGAAATGGCATGTTTGGGAAATTTAGGAAATACATGAAGGAGAAGATGTCACAATGTCCTTACGACCTTCCTTTGCCTTCTCCTTCCTTGTTAGTCTGCATTTTTTCCCATCATGCCACATTCCTGCTCAAAGGGAAGCCTTTGGCCTTGGGCCACGCCAATATGGTTTATATCCTAACTCAGTCATGTAATTTTGGGCAATTTACTTAACATCTTTGACCCTTAGTTTCATATTCTATCAAATAGGATTAATATACCTCACAGAGTTGCTAAGAAGAGTAAATGTTCTGAGATAGATGGAGTGCTTAGAACCTTGAAGGGTTTTAACAATCCTAGACTGTTTTTTCCTTTTTCATCTGAATTCATGTGGGTAACATCCCTTAATTCCATGATGTCATTGAAGAATCATTGAATTGGGAGTTAGGGCTTGGGGTTATAGTTTCATGTTTGTAATTTATATTTTGTTTAATTTAGGGTTTTGTTATATATCAGTTTATTTTTCATAAAATATATTACAGGTGTTTTGAGGATTAAACAAAATAAAGTTTGTGAAAGGTTTGGCACTGAACTCAGTCCATCATAAGCAATGTAAGTAGAGGTTAATAATGTGGGCTGCATAATCACACTGTTTGTGTTCTACCATCTAACTTTGGGAAAACTGTTGAACTTCTGTGTGCCTCCCTTTTCTTACCTGTAAAATGGGAATAATTCTTATACCTATCTCACAGAGTTTAAAGAGTAAATGAATATGTGGATGAAAGTTTCTTATAACAGCATATGCAACACAGTATTTTTTATAAATATTAGCTGGTGTTCAAGAAATATTTGTTGAATTTGAGCCTGTTGAGACCAGACAGAAATTATTTGTGGGAATATTCAAAGATGTGAGACATCTTTGATATTCTGTGTTTAAGAGGGCTTCTTATAAGTAATTGGGAGGAAATAGTTCTCATTTTAAATAATCAGATGATTGGGCAGTTATCATTGTCTGGATCATTGTGCTATTTATAAGCCTCACCAATCTGATGATAGGAACTCAGTGCTTAGGAATGGAGAATACACATAATATACTTAAAAAGTCATGTGGAAGTAACCAAGCCAGAGAAAATGATGTAGCAATAAGAAGGGATCTAGTTTAAAAGAATATCTATAAAGAACCTTAAAGAATATCTACTGGTATAAAGGAATGACTAGTTGCTATGATGCACACTGATCACCAGGGGGCAGATGCTCGATGGAGGAGCTGCCCAAAGACTGCAAGTCCCAGACCAGCCAAGGCAGGTGCCAGTGGCCCCCTGTGTATACCCTTCCCTCCCCTCACAATCACTCCACTGATCACCCTACAGATTGGCCTTGATCACCAGCCAGGCCTAGAGACTCTATCCTTGCATCAATTTTGTGCACTAGGCCTCTCGTTTTGAATGAAGTCTTATGTCATAGACATAGTAGTAAACCCTATTTTGAATAAATATATGTGCACACACAAATATTATTGAGATATTGTACTGTTAGTTGAAAAACTACCAAAACAAGTAGAATTAGCATTGCTTTGGCTGGTGTGGTAATATTGCTTAAATAAGGAATGTCTGCAAAAATTGGGATTTATTGAGGCTGCTGACAGTTTGCTTTTGGTGGTTGTTATCAGTCAAAAGATTATATCAACTGGCTAAAGAAAATGAGCCATAGTCATTTCAATATATATATCGTTGTGTGTTTTTTTAATTGATTTTTTACAGAAAGGAAGGGAGAGGGATAGAGTTAGAAACATCGATGAGAGAGAAACATTGATCATCTGCCTCCTGCACGCCCCCTACTGGGGATGTGCCCGCAACCAAGGTACATGCCCTTGACCGGAATCGAACCTGGGACCTTTCAGTCCGCAGGCCGATGCTCCATCCACTGAGCCACGCCAGCCAATATATATATATATTGTTTAATCCATTTGATAAACTCAACACCCTTGAGAATAGAGGAGATTCATCCTTAAAAAAAAAAAAAAACACACGAAAAACAGGTACAAATTCCTTTATCCAAAATAAGTGGGACACTTGGAATCTTCAGGGTTTAGAAAGTGCTGCATGCACCAGATGTTCAACAGCTCCAGAGAGTTCAGAAGCAGCGTTCTATAATCAAACACGTGAATATCTCTACAGCAATGCTATATAAATGGAATCATTTGCAATTGGCTTTTTTCCACTTATCATAAACTTCTAGAGATTTACATAGAATTTGTGGATATTATTCATTTTTTAATTGCTGAATAATATTATATGTTATGAGTGTACCGCAGTTAGTTTAAACATGCACCAGCTGAAGGACATCTGAATTGATTCTAGTTTAGGCTATCTGTCTATCTATCTATCTATCTATCTATCTATCTATCTATCTATCATCTATCTATTTATCTATCAATCATCTATCTATCTAAAAGCCTAAGCAACTGAAGGACCAAAGGACTAAATGACTGACTGGTTGCTATGACACGCACTGACCAGCAGGGGGCAGGCACTCAATGCAGGAGCTACTCCCAGATGGTGGTGTACTCCTAGAGCGGGAGTAATGCTCAGCTGATTGAGGGGCGCCAAACACTGGGATCATGGCTGAGGAGTGCAGCTATGGCAGCACAAGTCTCTCCCACCTCTGTGGTAGTGCGCTACTGAGTGGCAGTGGCAGCGGCAAGCGCAGCAGGATTGGGATGAGTGGGAGCGGCACAGCGCCAGCTGTCTGCTGCTTTGTGCACTATTTCATCCCTCAGGGGATGTCAGACTGCCAGTTTCAGCCTGATCCCTGCAGGCCAGGCCAAAACCAGCAGTCCAACATCTCTCCTAGGAGTCCCAGATTGCAAGAGAATACAAGGTAGGCTGAGGGAGCCCACCTGTGCATGAATCCACACACTGGGCCTGTAGTGCAAAATAAAGTTGTTATAAACATTCGTGTATAGGTTTTCATATGAACCTAAGTTTTCATTTCTCTGGGATAAATGTACAGGAGTGCAATTATCAGAAAGAGGAAGGGAGAGAGAGAAAGATAGAAACATCAATGATAAGAGAGAATCATTGATCAGCTGCTGCCTGCATGCCCAACACTGGGGATTGAGCTCAGAACCTGGGCATGTGCCCTGATTGGAATTGAACCATTTTACTTCTTAGTTCATAGGTGGACACTCAACCATTGAGCCACGCTGGCTGGGCTACATGATCAATTTTTAAAGAAACTGCCAAACTCTTTTCCAGAGTGGATATACTGTTTTATATTAGTACCACAAATGATTGTGATATAGTTTCCCCCCATCCTTGCCATCATTTGGTGTTTTCACTGTTTTTTGTTTGTTTGTTTGTTTTTTATTGATTTTTTTACAGAGAGGAAGGGGGAGGGATAGAGAGTTAAAAACATCGATCAGCTGCCAAACCAAGGTACATGCCCTTGACTGGAATCGAACCTGGGACCCTTCAGGCCCCAGGCTGATGCTCTATTCACTGAGCCAAACTCGTTTTGGCACTTCACTGTTTTTTTAATTTTCCTGTTTTTGAGAGAGTAGAAGTGTCTTATTGTGGTCTAATTTGCATTAATAGATCTCCCTATTTTTACCACCTTTGCCCACCTCCACCCAGCCTCTACCCCCTTCCTCTGGCCATCATGGGTTATCTATACAAATATGTTCTTTGGCTAATCCCTTCACCTACTTTCATCCAGTACTCATCTCCTCTCTCCTCTCTGAAAACTGTCAGTTTGTCTTTTGGTAACATATTCTCTCCCTTTCCCTTCATCTGAGAACAGCTAAATTTCTTTCTCATTCTTAACAAATATTTTCACTGGATATTTGATTCGGAGTTGACTGTTTTTCTTCAGTGCTTGAAAACTAGTGTGCTCCTTACTTGTTTGTGCTCCAAGGTTTCTAATTTATTTTCAATTTTCAGAAATTTGTCTCTGAAATGTCTTTTGGGTTTCATTGGACTTATCCTGTTTTGGATCCACTCAGTTTCTTGAATCTGTAGATCTTTATATTTTGTTTGTTTGTTTTGTTTTTGCCAAACTTGGGGATTTTCTACCATTACTTTTTTTGAGTACTTTTTCAGCCCCACTATCTTGCTTCTCTCCTTACTGAATTCTCCTCTCTGTTCTTCTCTTTGTTCTTTCCAATCTGCTGTTGAGCCCATTAACTTAACATTTTTATTTCCTTATTATTATTATGTTTTAATCCTCAATCAAGGATATTTTTTCCATTGATTTCTAGAGAGAGTAGAAGGGGTGAAGGATGAAAGGAAGGGAGGAGGGGAAAAAAGAGAAACATGGACATGAGAGGGACACATCGATTGGTTGCTTCCTACATGAGCCTTGGATGGGCAGGGAACCTACAACTAAGATATATGCCCTTAACCGGGAAATGAACCAGGAGACTTTGGTCCATGGACCGATGCTCTGACCATAGAGCCAAATCGTCCAGGACAATTTCTTACTTTGTTTTTTACTTCTAAAATTTTTATTTGCATCTTTGTTATATGTTCTATTTTTTTTTTTTGCTGAGATTTTCTTTTTTCTATTTTAAATGTGTTTATAATTCCTCTTTATGATGTCTACTTTAAAATTTTTACTTATAATTCTGACATTTCTATAATCTCAGTACTGGCATCTCTTGGTTGTTTTTATTATTCAGTTTGAGATTTTTTCCTTGGTATGATAGGTAAATTTTTTTATTGAAACCAGAATATATTGGATATTCTCTTATGAGAATATATGTTATTTAAACCTTCTGCTTTAACTGGTTTTCTTTGACATTTTTCTTATATTAAGGGAGGAACACAGCCTTGTTACTGCCAGGTGCAGGTAGAATTCTAGGTTTATTATTAATCTTCCATTGGCTTCCAAACGTGGAGCTTCTCCTTATAACTAGGCGAGATCAACTCCAGCTCCTTGTTGCTCTACTGATACCTTCATAGAGAGTCAGAGTGCTTAACTACTGCTCATTAAGGGGCCTCTACTGACACCACTGTGGGTGACCTCCTACTGCTGGATGGTGGTGAAAGTCCTGACTCTACACTAGGCATCTTCTGATACAACTTTAGCATAAAGGGAGAGGGGCACCTTATTACTGCTGGCTGGGGGTAGAAATCCAAGCTCTTTACTGACACCTGGTGGTAGTGAGGCAGTGGAGCGTATCACCTCCCAGCCTGGATGAAATTCTTACCCCGTCTGGTGAGGGTGGAAGTCTGAACTCCCCACTCAGCTTTTGCTAGCATGAGTAGGGATAAATCCACAGTTTTGTTCTTTTTTCTTTTTAAATTTGGTTCTGCTGAAGTAAAGCAGTTATTACCTAAATATTCTAATTTCCTAGATTGCCTCTTCCCTGGTCATTTGGCAAAAGAGAGAACACTTTGCTTGGAGCTTTTTTGTTTGTACCTATCGTGAGCGTGTCCAGATTTCTGGCTTCTTCAGTATCAAGTACAGGATATATGAAGCCAAAAGCAAACTCAAATTACTACCATTTCCAGGTTTTTTTAGTTGTGTTTATGGACAGAATCAGTAAAAGTGGCCAACCAACGTTTATAACAAAAATAATAACATGCTGTGAAATTTATAGAATATCCTATATAATAAAGAGGTAATATGCAAATTGACTATCATGCCCTCACACAAGATGGCCGCCTCCAAATGGTTAAAGATGGCTGCCCCCATGTGGTCACAAGATGGCCAGCAGGGAAGGGCAGTTGGAGGCAACCAGGCCTGCCGGGAAAGGCAATTAGGGATGATCAGGCATGCAGTTGGGGGTGACCAGGCTGGCAGGAAGGGCATTTATGGGCAACCATGCTTGTAGGCAAGGACAGTTAGGGGTGACTGGGATGGCAGGGGAGGGCAGTTGGGGGAAACCAGGCCTGCAGGGGCGGGCAGTTGAGGGTAACCAGACCTGCAGGGGATGGCAGGCTAGCAAGGGAGGACAGTTAGGGGTGACCAGGCTAGCAAGGGAAGGAAGTTGGAGGTGACTGGCCTGGTAGGGGAGGGTAGTTGGGGGTGATTGGGCCAGCAGGGGAGTAGTTAGGCATTGATCAGACTGGCAGAGAAGTGGTTAGGGGTTGATCAGGCTGGCAGGCAGGCAGAAGTGATTAGGGGCAATCAGGCAGCCAGGCAAGTGGTTGGGAGCCAGCAGTCCCAGATTGTGAGAGGATGTCCAACTGCCCATTTAGGCCCATCCCTCGAGAGGTCCCAGATTGGAGAGTGTGCAGGCTGGGCTGAGGGACACTCCCCATCCCAATGCACAAATTTCGAGCACCAGGTTTCTAGTCTACACTAATAAAAGAGAAACATGCAAATTAACCATTACTCTGCTATGCCCACAAGCCCCCCCCCGAGCCAATCAGGAGTGAGTATGCAAATTAACCCAACCAAGATGGCAGCTGGACAAGGAGCTGGAGCAATCAGGAGGCTTGGGTTGCTCTGGCAATGGAGGAAGCCAAGCTTCCTGCCTGCCCTGGCTGGACCTGGCCTCCACTAAAAGCTACAAGTTTCAATTATAGAAGATAAATAAATCCCAGATACCTGCTTCCAGCCAGCCCTGGCCTCTGCTCAAGGAGGCACTGAAAAAAATAAATAAAAAGAAAAAGAAAGAAAGGAGGGGCTGGAACCTTAGGTCACCAGGGCGTGATCAGGCCAGGATGTCCAGCAGGGGCCAATGGGGGTAAGCAGACCAGCAGAGGGGCCAGTTGAGGGTGAGCAGGCCATCAGTGGGGGTCAGTTGGATGTGATCAGGACAGCAGGGGAGGCAGTTGGGGGTGACCAGGCTGGTGGGGCGGGGGGAATTTGGGGCCAAGCAGGCCAGCAGGCAGAGTGATTAGGGGTAATCAGGCAGGCAGGCAGATAGGTGAGCAGCTGGAGCCAACAGTCCCAGATTGTGAGAGGGATGTTTGACTGCTGGTTTAGGCCTGATCCCCTGTAAACCAGCAGTAGGATATCCTTCAAGGAGTCCCAGATTGGAGAGGGTGCAGGCCAGGCTGAGGAACCTCCCCTCCCCCCATGCTCAAATTTTGTGCACTGAGCCACTAGTCTATAAATAAAATGTATGACAACAGCACAACAGAAAGAGTAAATGGATTTTTACTTTTATAAAAATGTTATATTATACATAAACAGTTATATTACTTTAGGTTAGATCACTACATGTTAAGGATGCATGTGGTAATTACTAGAGCCAACAGATAAGTAATTTATAAGCATAGTTAAAATACCAAGAGAGAAGAAAAAATATTCCATCAGAGAAAAGGCAGAGAAGGATGGTAGAGACAGATGCAACCACTTTTTAAACTTCAAAATTAGTTGTAAGTTTAGTCTATTTTAACAGATTGATTTTCATGCTGGCAAATTTCACAACAATAAGCACTTACTTTAATGTAATTAGGAAATAATTATGTAGTGATCTTTATGTCCACAAAATTTACTCTATAGATTATTAATGACAAATGTAACAGCATTACATTATGATGCCTATCATGGTAAAAATATTTGTTGATTAAAACTGGGAACTAAATATTTAATAAGAGTAGACTAAATACAGTGATACCTCGAGACACAAGTTTAATTCGTCCCATAACCTTGAGGCGAGGGAAACTATGAGACGCTCGAGTCGTGGTAAACTGGTGGATCGTGTGTAGCCGGCCGATCCGCGCGATTACTCGTATCTCAACTGTTGCTCATATTTCAAAGGAAAAATCACTCGCTCAATGGCTCGTATCTCAAAAATCTCATATGTTAGGGCACTCGTATCTCGAGGTGCCACTGTATTCCTATTAAGAGGCAGAGATTGTCATTCTGGATTAAAAAGCATGACCCACATATGTATAGTCAACAAGAGATGCTTTTAAAATATAAAGATACAAATAAGCTAGTCTTTATAATAAAAGCCTAGTATGCTAAGTGCCCAGGCATCCATTCAACCAATCAAAGCTTAATATGCTAATGATATGCTAAGGCCTCTCAACTGCTTGCTGTGATATGCAATGAGCACCAGGGGTCAGATAGTCAACCAGTCAACCAGTTGCTATGATATGCACTGACCAGCAGGGGGCAGATGCTCCAACTGGTAGGATAGCTTACTGCTGGATCTGGCCAATTGGCATTGAGCAAGACAGGCTGGACATGCACTGAAGCCCTCCCAGGGTACCTCTCCTAGCTGGCCAACATCCCATGTCCCTCCCTGACCCTGACTGTGCACCACCGGTAAGGTCCCTCAGCCTGGCCTATACCCTCTCACAATCTGGGACCCCTTGTGGGATGTTAGAAAGCTGGTTTCAGCCCAATCCCACAGGCCAGGCTGAGGGACCCGACTAGTGCACAAATTCGTGCATCAGGCCTTTAGTATTACACTAGTAATAATGGTGTCCTGACCAGATAATCCAGTTGGTTAGAGCATCATCTTGATATGCCAAGGTTGTGGGTTCAATCCCCAGTCATGGCATACACAGAGTCAGTCAATAAATGCACAAGTAAGTGGAACAACAAATCAATGTATGTCTGTCAGTCTCTCTCTCTCTCCCCTCTCTCTCTAAAATCAATCAATAGGAATACTGGGATGTGTGGGTGGGAAGATATCAACCAAAAAACTTGTATGCATATATGCACAATCCATGGACACAGGCAGTAGTGTAGTGAAGGCCTGGGGCTTGGAAAAGGAATGGGCTAGAATAGGTCAATAGGGGGAAAGAGGACATCTTATCTAATAAAAGAGTAATATGCAAATTAACATCACTCTGCCACACCTACAAGCCACGCCCGCAAACCAATCAGGAGTGAGTATGTAAATTAACCCAAACAAGATGGATGTGGCCATGGAGAGAGCAGGAGGCTTGGGTTATCCCTGCAATAGAGAAAGCCAAACTTTCTGCACACCCTGGCCACCTAAGGCCTCCACTCAAGGATATAAAGTTTCAATTATAGAAGATAAATCAATCCCAACAAAAATGACTGCAGCCATGGAGCAAGTAGGAGATTTGGCTCCACTACAGGCTACAAAGTTTCAATTGTAGAAGATAAATAAATCCTAGATACCAGGGCCTCTGCTTGGGTTGCTGGGGGGCATAGCCAGACTGCAAACTACCACAGGCCCCTCACTCAGGCTGCCCCATGCCCCAAGAGAACCCCCATCCTGATCTGGGACACTCTTCAAGGCAATCTAGCCACCCCCCACCTGTGTACCAGGCCTCTATCCTATCTAATAAAAGAGTAATATGCAAATTGACTATCACTCCAACACACAAGATAGCTGCCCCTATGTGGTCAAAGATGGCTGCTCCCATGTGGACACAAGATGGTTGCCACAAGATGGCCAGCAGGGGAGGGCAGTTGGATAGGATCAGGCCTGCAGGGAAGGGCAATTGGGGGCAATCAAGCCTGCAGGGGAGGGCAGTTAGGGGTGACCAGGCTGTCAGGGTAGCAGTTAGGCATCAATCAGGCTGGCAGGGGAGTGGTTAGGGGGGTGATCAGGTTGGCAGGCAGGCGATCAGTTGGGAGCCAGCAGTGCTGGATTGTGAGAGGGATGTCCAACTGCCCGTTTAGTCCCAATCCTGGGCCTCTAGTGTATTATAGAATTGTACCCTTGAAACTTATTTAATTAACCAATGTAACCCCAATAATTTTGATTAGAAAGGACATCCTAGTTTCAACAGAATGTAGCACAAGATGTAATTCATTTGGACAGAATGGCTCAGAGAGAACATACAGATGCTGCTCTTCAATAGATGACCATAAGGAATACCTCCACCTAAAACTAAAGAAAAAGAAGCATGGGCAGTCCAGTTTAAGATGGCAACATGGGAAAATCCTGAACTCACCTTTTTCCACAGAGAAACCAAATCTATAATTACATGTGAAAATATTTCCTCTGAAAGAAACCCAAAAGCTTAATGAGCAACTTCTATACATTGAGGGGATAGGAGGCAGGGAGGAACCCCATATTAAAATGAATGGAAGAAGCTGAGACACAATCTCACCATAATCCCCCACATGACAACCCACAATTGGAAGACATCTCACAACCCTGAGCTTCTCCCTGAGGGAGTGAAGGGTTTGAAACCCACATCTGGCATCCCGATTTTAAGATCTGAACCTGAGAGATATGCCACCCTCCCCATCACCCCCTCCCCCCCAAAAAAAATCTAGCTTTGACAGCCAGTGGGACTTGTGTTCACAAGACCCACAAGAGTATAGCTATCAGAGAAACAGTTCTTAAAGGTCTCCTAAAGACTCACCAACCCCAGGGCCCAGCACAGAAGCAGCCGACTGTAAAGGGCTCAGACTTTCTGTGAAACAGAACAATTTGCTTAAAGCATCAGCTGAGGGGCAGGCATCCATTTTTACACACATCTAGGAACATGCCAAAATACTCTCCAAAGACAGAAGCCAGCAGGCACCATCATTTCGCTCTTCCTCTTCCTTGCACAAGGTCACAGGTATCATCTCTTGGAAGGAAAGGAGTTTAAGGAGCTTGTGTTCTCAGCTGGCACTGCAATTTGTGTTGCCGCCACCAGGGGACACCTCTTGATCATCAGCGAGGCTTATTCTGGCAGGTCCACAGGACCAGAACAGATGGAGAAACCATTCTTGGTTGCCTACACCTCAGGATGCAGCAGAGACAACAGACTTGAGGCACCCAGTCTTTCTGCAAATAAAAAGATAAGCCTATTTATTTTCACAGGTATGGACTGAGGGGCAGGTTTCTAATTAAACACACATGGAGGGCTGCCTCCCATCCTCTCCAGGGAGTGGGGAGATCAGCGGGTGTTGTTTGAGTTCTCTCTCTGCTCTACCTCAGGTCACCATTGCCTCTGATGAAGAAATTTGATTGTACATGTTCAGTGCACCTAATTTTGTGAATGCCACCAGAGGACACATCTCCCAATAGCCTGACTCTGGTGGCTGGTGGGATTTGTGTTCGTGAATTCAACAGGGGGGGTGGCAAACAAAGAAATGGTTCTTGACTGGCCACGCCTGGGCTCAGTGCAGAGGGAGCTGAATGAAACACTCATCTCCCAGTCTTTCCCTCAAAGAGCTGTATTTGTTTACTTAAAAAGCTACTACCCAAAGGTCTGGCTTCGTATCACCTTGGATCTACTAAGAGTGAATCATAAGAACTAGAAAATCTGAACAGAATGATTAGTAGTAAGAAGATTGAATCAGCAATAAAAAACCTCTTACCTGACCAAAGTCTAGATCCAAATGGCTTCACTGCTCAATTCTACCAAACATTTAATGCAAATTCTGCACAAACCATTCCAAAAAAGAAACATTTCGCAACTTACTTTGTGAGGTCAGTATTACCCTGATATAAAAAACAAATATTTATTTGGTTGAAATATTGTGAATAAGGACAAAATAAAGAAGATAAAGAAGAAAAGGAAGAAATATCTCAAATGTTCTAATATTCTACCTTCAGAAATCAGAAATAAAACAGCAAAAGAAACACAAAGTGAGCAGAAGGAAAGAAATAATAAAGATTTCTGTAATATAATTAAAATTTTCTTATAGCAAAATTAATTGAAATAACAAAAGAGAAAAACCAATTTAATCAGAAGTTGGTTCTTGAAAAACATTCACAAAATTGACAGACATTTAGCTAGAATGGTCAAAAAAAGAAGAGAAGACTCAAATTACTAAAATCAGAAATGAAAGAGTTCTCATTATCACTGACCTTACCAAAGTATAAAGGATTATAAGGGATGCTATGAATAACTGCATGCCAGCAAACTAGATAACCTAGGTGAGATGGGAAAATCTGTGAAAAGACACAAACCAAAACTGGCAAATGAGAAATAGAAAATGTCAATAAATTTATAATAAGTAAAAAACTGGAATAATAAAAAAAACCTTTCCACAAAAAAAGTCTTGGGCTAGATGGCTTCACTGGTCAATTCTATCATATTATTTATTTCCCATGTTTACCACATTTATCATATTTTTCTATCAAAAATGTTCAGAAAAATTGAAGAGAAGGGAACACTTTTCAGTTCATTCTCTGAGGTCAAGATTACACCAAAACCAGAAAAAAAAAGTTTTATTAAAATTTTGTGAATAAGGATGAGAGAAAAAACATTGATTGCATGTAAAAGAAGACCATTCAGAATTTTTTGGACCATGTTATAGATTTTAGGTATTAATCTAAATGTAATGGACAACCGTTGAAGTATTTTGAGCAAAGTAAATTAAAAAAAAAAGATAACTATACCTTCTGGATAGATAATGTATTGTAGATGGCAAGACTGTGAAGAGAAAAACTAGTGTAGGAATGGTAGTAGGCCAGAAGAAAGCTGACTTTTTAGTTTTGAAAAGGCATCAACAACTACAATCATTTCTCGCATAAACAACCATGTTGATAGAGGTTTCTTTTATTAAAATGGGAAAAAAAAGAGGATGAGCATATATGGCATCGCCACCAGAGAAAGGTTCAGACTATAGTTTCTAGTTTCTCAAAGAGAATACAGTGTTTTGTATGTTTAAACTAATATAATAAATACTGAAAGATCCAGTAGAGCCACAATAACAGTTACTGAACCCAACTCAATCTGTGATGGGCAAGAAGTCTCAGTCCAGTGGGGAGATATCTATGACACAAAAATTTTAGGACCCTAGGCAATAATATATGCATAATGATGGGAAGTAGTTGCAAAGCAGTACGTATAAGAAGGAATGGGAACCAAAGTTTGAGACTGGATATGAGATAGGTATCCCAAGACAAATAAGTAGTAAATGCAAAAAAAACTGCAGAAACCTAAATCTTCATAATTTGTAGGAACATAAACTCTGAAGCCAAAATGCCTATGTTGTAATTCTGGCTCTGTCTTTCTATAAGATATTGGACAAGTTTTATCCTGTCTTGACTCAGAGTCATCTATAAAATTAAGATAATTAGATCATCTATTACATCATGTTGATGTGAGGTTTAAATAATTAATATATGTAAGATACTACCAGATGCATCAGAAGCACTTCAGAAATGTTGATGATGATGATAATGATGATGGTGATAGTAATAGTAATAATGATGAAAATGGTGACCTGGGAGAGAATTCTGGCTCAACTAACAAATTAATCTGAGATAGATTAACAGGGAAGAATGACCAAATTTATTACATATGAATATACAGAGATTCCATAAGAATCTGAGACCCTAGGACAGATAGGACAGGTAAGGTTTATTTGCCATCTTGAGCTAAGGAAAAGGGAGTGGTGGTTTGGAACTTCAAAGAGCAAAAAGGCAATTCACATGGAGATAGAGAAACAAATGTTTGTTCAGTAAATGTTTACTGGTCCATTTTTAACAATGGGACTCAGAGAGGATTCGGTCAAATAGGCCTTGCTAGGTTCTTTCCTGTCTATCACTTAGATCACATTAAACTGTAGTTATCTATGATGATCGCTTCCTTCCTGGAGCAGGTCCTCTATCTAAATTGTTTTAGGCAGTTAGGGGGAATGTCAAAGATTCTGAGTCTTTTGTTTCTTAAAAGTAATCATCTTAAAGTAATCAATATCCCAAAGGGCATATTTTGGGGTGTCAAACTCTATTCCCCTCAGCATGCAGTAACAACCAGCTATGGGTGTATAGACTGAGTGACAACAGGACAAAACCTGTGGGATAGAAACCCATCAAAAGGCTATACAGCCCAGCCATGTTGCTTAGTGGTTGAGCATCAACTCATGAACCAGGAGGACACAATTCAATTCCTGGTCACGACACATGCCAGGGTTGTGAGGCTTGATTCCCAGTAGAGGGCATGCAGGCAGCAGCCAATCAGTGATTCTATCTCATCATTGATGCTTCTATCCCTCTCTTTCTCTCTTTCTTCCATAATGATTGGCAATAGTTGCAAAGCAGTAAGTATAAGAAGGAATGGAAGCCAAAGTTTAAGACTGGATATGAGATAGGCATCCAAGACAAATAAGAAGTAAATGCAAAAAGTGCAGAAGCCTAAATCTTCATAATTTGTAGTGAAAGGGGAATTCTTTCCAGCTTCCTCCATCTTAGGTGATCACGCACCTAACGAGACAAAGAGATTTGCCAATTACCCAACCCACCATTAGGTAATCCAGCAAGAATGTGCCGGGAGATAACCTAATAAGGCAAAACACCTGCGTAAGCAGACCCTGGCCCCTACCTGGCCTATCAGGATGGGCCAACTCCCCTACCTGGCCTATCAGGATAGGCCAACTCAGTAATTCAAACAGCTCTCCACCCCCTGACCCCCAGTATAAAA
>PVJN01011546.1:0-53798 GCA_004026805.1 Lasiurus borealis
AAAAAAAAAAAAAAAAAAAAAAAAAAAAAAAAAACACCTTGTTTTAAAAAGGAATAGAGCAGTGGTTCTCAATCTTCCTAAGGCTGCAACCCTTGCACACAGCTCCTCATGGGGTGGCGACCCCCAACCATGAAATGTTGCTACTGTGATGCATCGTGATGTCAATATCTGCATTTTCTGATGGCCTTAGGCAACCCCTGTGAAAGGGTCTTCGACCCCCAAAGGGGTCGCGGCCCACAGGTTGAGAACCCCTGGAATAGAGGATTTAAAGTGAGATGCACTCAATTGTGAACGCTTTACACACCACTACTTGTGTGAACATACCAGGTTGCTGAAACTAAACTCCCACATGGATACCAAGAGAAAATGGATCCAGGTGCATTTTACGTGCGTGTGACATAGACCCTGGAGGAATTGTCACAGGAGGACAGGGGTCTATTCCATTCCTCTTACTCTCTTGTCCGCTGAGTGCTTATAAAAGTGGGGGTGGGGGTCGATTCTTTGGAGACAGCTATGATCATGAAGGGGAGGGACTACTCAGTCGCCCCGGCCCAGAGAGCATAGGTCCCTACAAGGCCACGGGGGTGGCTGACATGTGCCCCGTTATTTGAAAATATGGTGGAGGAGGCTCTACCTTCTACCAAGGAAATCTGGAGGGTGTGAAGCTGTGGCTGGTGGGAAAGAGGTTAATTCCTTCTTTGTTTCAAAAATCGCACTTCCTGAATACGTGACTTTTCTGGGTGCAGCCGTGGGCTTTCGTGGGAGAGAGAGCAGGCCTCCCCAAAGGTCCATCGGGAAGGGGGGGCGGAACTCCCACAGGTAGGAGGTGAGGGTGCCGTGGGGTGAACTTCCCAAGGACAGGGTCTTGAAGGGGGACTCGGCGGAGGAGACAGCGTGGCCTGCATCAGGGCCGGAGATGGAGAGGCAGAGCTAAAGCTCCTCCGGAGAACCTGGGGGCCTCTCAGGCATCAGAACAGGGTCTCCCTGAAACCGGTGTGGCTCAGTGGATAGAGCGTCGGCCTGCGGACTGAAAGGTCCCAGGTTCGATTCCGGTTGGGGGTATGTATCTTGGTTGTGGGCACATCCCCAGTGGGGGGAGTGCAAGAGGCGGCTTATCGATGTCTCTTTCTCATCGATGTTTCTGGCTGTGTATCCCTTTCCTTTCCTCTCTGTAAAAATCAATATATATATTTTTTAAAGTAAAAAAACCAAAAACAAAACAGGGCCTCCCCGTCTCATTGTTCCCTCAGCTCCGCCGCAGCTCCAGGGACCAGCTGGACCGGGCTCCCAATGGCTTCCTGCAGGTGCATCCTGGCCCTCCCTCACCTGCGGCCCGGCGGCCTTCCTCTGGCCTGCTCCCCGCTTCTGTGAGATTAACGGGAGGAGACACTCATTTGGGGCTCCTCCATGCTCACCCTTGACCTCTAGGGAAGTGCGAGTTCCCAGGGGCTGGGCCCTTTAACAGAAGTGGGCAGAGGCCAGCAGAGAGATGCTTCTCTCGGCTGAATGTTGGAGTCAAAGGCTCGTGCCATACACCTTCTCCTTTCGGAGGAACCAAGGCAAAAAATAAAAAAATAATAAAAAAATCCTTGAGATAAAGAGAACCCTAAGCCAGCACAGAACGTATTTGACTTGTATTTTTCTTTTTCTTTTTTGTTGTGTGGTGTGTGTGTGTGTGTGTGTGTGTGTGTGTGTGTTTCTGTCGGTATCCTTTGGGCTGTGTTGTTTTGAAATGAAAATGATCAAATTTAAAAAAAAAAGTGCATCTTTGAATCTACCTGCCACAGAAGGACTCTAAATAACACCATTTAAATGTTTCTTGCTGCCAGTTTGGCTCAGTGGATAGAGCATCGGCCTGCGGACTAAAAGGTCCCAGGTTCGATTCCTGTCAAGGGCGTGTACCTTGGTGGCAGTCACATCCCCAGTGGGGGGTGTGCAGGAGGCAGCTGATCGATGCTTCTCTCGCATCGATGTTTCTAACTCTATCTCTCTCCCTTCTTCTCTGTAAAAAATCAATAAAATATATTTTTAAAAAAAGAAAAAAGAAAAGACACTAAAGAAACCAGCGGCCAGGTTTCTTGATGTCCTGAAGAATGCACTGCCTGCCCCTGCAGGGCGGGCTTCGGACTCAGGAGACACTGGGATCCTGAGTTCTGAGCTCTGCCCGGCCCCCCTCCCCGGGGCAGGTTAATTGAAGTGCGTTCATTTGCCTTTGTTTCCGCCCACACTGGGGAGCAGCATTGCCAGGAGGCAGCGCGCAGCTGCTCAGCTTTTCTGCAGAAATGGCTGCATTCCAGCAGTGGGCCAAGCCAGTTATGTAAAGCTGGGGGGGGGGGGGGGGGAAGGGTGTGTGTTTTTTCAGCGTTTCCTAGGAAACCAGGGATGCTGCCCAGTTGGGATTTGACAGGAAACAAGAAGACAGAGTCTAACTTTGCAGGGAGTGAGGGCTTCCGTGCTAGCTGGGTTCGTCTTTATTTGAATGGACCGTGAGTGCAGCTGACGGGGCGGAGCGGGTGGAGATAATAAAAACTGGCACAGATGGTGGTCTGCGACCTCACCCGCACCTCCACGGTGACCTGATGGCCTGGGTCCGTTCCTGAGGAGGAAGGAATAGAAGTCAGGAAGCCCCCCGTGCTGAACGGATTTATCATAAATGCGAACCCGAGTGATGGGTCCGCCTGTCGGAGGCACCTCTCACTGGCACGGAGAGGGGGTACCTGCCGGCCCCCGAGTCAGTGGGAGAAGGCTGCCCCGACTTTGATCCTGGTCTTCACAGGAAATGAGTTTGTAGGAGACCTTGACTGTGTTGGGAAAAGCTAATTGGTTAAAGCAATTAACGCATGCGCCTTCATTAAAAATGCAAAGCCAGCAAACCTATCCTTTGGGGCTTAGGAAGCCAGATGGGTCTGGGCTCCTCTGAAGAGCAGGTGAGGGTCCCAGGGTTAGATACTCCCCTAGTTATAGGTTTCCAGATCCCTTTGCTGACTATTTGCTGCAGCTTCATCCTCAAGGTCACTGTTGACTTGTGGCCTTCCCAGAATTCATGAGAAGCATCTGGCAGCTTTATCACGCCAGGCCTGATTGAGCCTGCTGGCCTATCTGCTTGGGGAGTAAGACTGCCCCCCCCCCTTCTTTCTCCTCCCCTTCTGTGTGTGTGTGTTTATTTTAATATACTTTTAAAATATATTTTATTGATTTTTTTTACAGAGAGGAAGAGGGATAGAGAGTTAGAAACATCGATGAGAGACATTGATCAGCTGCCTCATGCACTCCCCCTACTAGGGATGTGCCTGAAACCAATATACATGCCCTTGACTGGAATGGAACCTGGGACCTTTCAGTCCGCAGGTCCACGCTCTATCCACTGAGCCACACCGGTTTCAGCTGTGTTTTCTTGTTAGGGAGGTTTTTTAACCACTTGCTCTCCTGCCTGGGGAAGATAATGGCTCGTTAGTTACCAGCTGGCTGCCTATTGCCCACACTGTTGGGCCTTGTTTTCACTTTCCCGTCTCAGCTCCCCTCTTCCTCCTGCCCGGGACCCTATGACAGTTCCAGCAGCCACCTGACTCTTTCACTGTATAAAAAGCAGACGAGGACCGGTGGACCCTCATCTTCATTGTCATGTCTCCACTCCACATTATTGGCGTAGAGAGTGAGTTTTATACTCAGCGCCGTGTTAAGTCTTGGAAACCGGAGAGATTTAGATCAGAGCATCCCATGCCAGACCCATAGATCAGGGGCGGATATAAGAGCTGAAGTGCTGACATAGGATGATAAGCCATTCAGGAGAGCAGATGACTGATGCAGGACTCTCCAACGAGGGACTCTCTCTCGAGGGCTAGCATCTTCTCTCTGCACGTTTCTGAAATGCCTACTGTCACGTGACTCTCGCTAAACATCGTTATTCGGAGTTGGTTCTAAAAAACATCCGTTAGAGTTGGTTCTAAAAATAACCACGGACATGCTACCGAAAATAAAAGGTCAAGCAGCCAGTTGCTTTGCGGCGTTTTGCCGAACAACCCATTGCTTAACATCTCTCTCACCGAAATGACTAACCGCAGGCGTCTTAGCAGAGTGTGAACGTAACTGTGAAGCCAGCGGAGTTCTGGCTCCTTTAAGAGCCTCTGATCTAAAGCATCGGCCGCCACGCACAAAGGCTGGTTTTTAAAAAGGAGATTCAAAGGATTACAGAGACACACACACACATCGAACGTTGACAAAGCTGTGAAAATTTACAGGTTGATTGTATTCCTGTTTTTAGATTGCAGGTCTCTTTACAGTGTTTTATTAGGTCGATAAGGTTTTTCTTGGCGGGCGCTGGGAGTGACTGACAGTTTGCTGTTATATCTAACTTAAGTGTTATTTTTTAAAATGTAATGATCAAAAATAAGTATATTCTTGAGAGGTTGGATGTGTTATTGACCCTCTCCCCCATTGCCCCCTTCCCATTCCTCAACAACAAAAAGTCAAAATTTCTTTTCTATCAGTCTTGGAATAAGAGAAATTAGGGTTTGATGATGGCTTTAACTAATAGTAAGCATATTGATCCTTTTCCATGATCAAAGGTCTTCGTTTTTTGCTAAAAAAAAAAAGTTACCATATTTTCTAGCATATAAGACACCTGGAGTATAAGGCAACCCCCAACTTTTCCAGTTAAAATATAGAATTTGGGATATACTCACCCTGTAAGATGACACCTGGCGTATAAACAACCCCCAACTTTTGAGAAGATTTTCCTGGGTTAAAAAGTCATCTTAGCTGAAACCAGTTTGGCTCAGTGGATAGAGCATCGGTCTGGGGACTGAAAGGTCCCAGGTTCTATTCCAGTCAAGGGCATGTACATTGGTTGTGGGTACATCCCCAGTAGGGGACATGCAAGAGGCAGCTGATTGATGTCTCTCTTTCATCCATGTTTCTAACTCTCTATCCCTCTCCCTTCCTCTCTGTAAAAAAAATCAATAAAATATAAGGGAAAAAAAACACATACGTTGGAAAATACGGTACCTTTCAAATCCATCACGTGATACTGGGAATGAGTCATGGCCCCTTTGTCATTTCTGAGAATTGGTGAGCACCATTGTCCTCCTCCTCCTTCCTTCCTCTTCCTGCTTTTATTTATTTTATTTTTATTGTGCAATTTTCTTTCTTGTTTTTAATTTATTTGCCTCTTCCTGCTTTTGAAGTCCACACCTGCGCCTCCGTGTCAGCGGTCCTCGCCCAGATAATCCCGCCAGAGACCCGGGCCACCTCTCGGGGCCGCGCCTCTCCTCACAAGGGCCTTTATACCGCTTCCCTGCGGTGTCCTGCGTGGGGCCAACCCCCGTGCCCGGACCCCAAGGTTGTAGCCCCTGCACCTGAGCGAGCACAGCCCCATCAGCCGTCCGGGTGGAGGCAGGCCGGAGGCGTGGCTCCTGTTTGCAAGCGGGGATGGTCGGTTCTGGATTTGAAAAGGCGAATCTGTTCCGGTGCAGCTGGCACGTGAGGAGAACACACATTCTGCATTTCGTTCAGTGCTTTTCATCAGCGGGACACACCCAGCTGCACCCTGATGCAGGGAGCATCCCATCCGCACCCCACATCCCGGGGAGGGAGCCCCGCCCATCCATCCTCACCTGCGGGGACTTCCTGCCTCAGCTCAGCCTCTTCCCACCAGCTCACCTGTAACTCACACCCACCCTCCCCGCTTCCCGAGCGGCTGCAGGGGCCGCACTGATTGTAGCATCTGTAACCCCTTACCCCTCGCCACCGCGTGCATTCAGTCCCCATCGTTTTGGAAGGTGTCGCTGATGACATTTGTGACGGGCAGACCTGAACCTAACACACCAGCCTGCCGAGGCCAGAAAGGCTTGTCTGGGGTCCTTACAACTGGGGGCCTGTGCCCCAAGCTCTGTGCATGGGGTTGCCTGGTGTTGCAGACAGGGGTGATTTGGGGGAAGGCATGTATCATGTGAGAGTAGAATTGGCTACATCTGTGCAAAGGGCAAGGAGGGAAGCAGGGCACCTGCAATCGTGGGGGGCAAGGTCATTATGCCCCTCACCTGCGTGTGCCATGAACTGTGCGCAGCCTTTTTCTTTTTTTAATATATTTTATTGATTTTTCACAGAGAGGAAGGGAGAGAGAGAGAAAGTCAGAAACATCGATGAGATGAGAGAGACATCGATCAGCCGCCTCCTGCACGCCCCACTGTGGAGATGTGCCCGCAACCAAGGTACATGCCCCCAACCGGAATTGAACCCGGGACCTTTCAGTCTGCAAGCCGATGCTCTATCCACTGAGCCAAACCGGTCTCGGCTGCTCAGCCTTTTCTATGCATCACCCTGTGAACTCTCATGGCAGACATGTGAAACGCGCATTGTCATGTAGGGCACATGCTTTCTGCCCGCTCTTGATGCCGGCGGCCACGTGAGGGAAACCACCATCCGTGTGAAACTTCCTTAGTCACCCCTCAGGGTGCTGAGCCCCGGGCTCCTTCCGGTTCCCCCCCCCCCAACCCAGCCTTCCCTCTGCATCACCCCTGACAGGTACTCTCTTGGACTAGGGCAGTTCTCATGAGCTCTGCCAGGGACCACGTCTAAGCCATGGGAGTCCTCAAGCCTCTTTGTTTCTGGAAAGAACTGGCTCCCCTGAAAGTGCCCCCAACACGGAAACTCCTGACCCTGTGCAACCTGCGATCTCTCTTCTCCCGGAAGAAGGAAATGATTTCTTGGGTCAGTCATTGAGGACAATGAGTTAGGCCTGTGGTGCAGTTTCTGCTTTTATTCTTTCTCTTCTCTCGTCCCCGGCAGTGAAGCCCCTCCGCACCCCGGATTTAATCTCGGGGGTCTTTGCTCCCAGGCCCCATCTGAGACTGACATGGACAGCATGGTTATACGCTGCACCCCGAGATTCACGGCGTGGGTCCATCTGGCTCTGCCTCTAAGCTACAGCCTCTTCCTTAAGATTCATCTTCACTCAGAAGAGGATCATCTGCCACTTCTTAATGTTTTCTCAGAATTTGGTGGGTGGAACACAGGTGCTAGGTATGAAGCCCATCAGTGTCCCAGACAACGAGCATGGTTTTCAGTTTGCAGCTAAGAAGCCTGACACTTCTTGGAGGGATGAAAGGGGCCATGGGGTGTGTGTAGGGGAACAGACTAAGTTTGATTTATATCATTAAGAAGGAAAAGAATCCAATATTTGAGGCAAAGTCTGGCATCTCCGCAGCCTGCACTTTAGCTACCTTATCGATTTTTAAACAATGTGTTTGTTTCTAGCTTGAATACCTGTATTATTTTATTTTTATTTTTTCATTTTTTAATAATTTTACCATTTTATTTATTTTCTTTTTTTTTTTTAATTGATTTTTTACAGAGAGGAAGGGAAAGGGATAGAATGTTAGAAACATCGATCAGCCGCCTTCTGCATGCCCCCTACAGGGGATGTGCCTGCAACCAGGATACATGCCCTTGACCGGAAACGAACCTGGGGTCTTTCAGTCCGCAGGCCGACACACTCTCCACTGAGCCACACCGGTTTCTGCTTGAATACCTATTTTCGCCTAGAACAGTGGTTCTCAACCTTTCTAATGCCGCAACCCTTTAATACAGTTCCTCATGTTGTGGTGACCCCCAACCATACTTCATAACTGTAATTTTGCTATTGTTGTGAATTATAATGTAAATACCTGTGTTTTCCGATGGTCTTAGGCGACCCCTGTGAAAGTGTGGTTCAATCCCTAAAGGGGTCACGACCCACAGGTTGAGAACCACTGGCCTAGAATAAAATGTGTGTTCAGGAAGTGTGAGCAGTTTAGGCTAAAAAAAGAAACATTCATTTGCAGACAGACACCCTGGAGAAAATATGATTTTTCTGTATGATCTGGACTCTGAGCCCCTGACCTGTGTATGAATAGGGACACAGTATCGCTCCGGGCGTTTTTAAAGCAGCAGACGGTTCCTTGCAGGTCCGTTTCCACGTGTTTCATCCCACTGAGCCCTGTCACGCTTCCGAGCTCTGCTTTAGGCAAACCTGGCCCCTCGCGTGGATCAGCCTGCAGAGGCCCCAAGAAAGTCCCGGGCGCAGAGATGAAACGGAGTCTGAGACAGGGTCCCTTTGAGGAGCGCGTTATCATTCATTTCCTCCTTACAAAACACAGTGCTTTCTGTTCCCGCCCTCGGAAACCAAGGACAACACCGCATTGTTCTCAGCTGTTTTTTTATGGAACCAGAAATGTGTTCGGCTAGCCTAGCAAAAGATGGGCACATCTCCATTATCATACCGGTGTGCAGGCCGGGAAGGCAAAGATGTAACAGAGGCTCATCATGGAAACACGCAGGTGCATGCCAATGGTGCAAGTCAAGGAAGCAGTGTATGAGGGGTTTGTTTTTTCTTTATTTAAAAATTTATTTTTAAATATATTTTATTGACTTTTTATAGAGAGGAAGGGAGAGGGATAGAAAGTTAGAAACATCGATGAGAGAGAGGCATCGATCAGCTGCCTCCTGCACACCCCACACTGGAGATGTGCCTGCAAGCAAGGTACATGCCCCCCGACCGGAATAGAACCTGGGACCTTTCAGTCCGCAGGCCAAAGCTCTATCCACTGAGCCAAACCGGTCTCGGCATATTTTTTTAAAAAATTTTTAATGTGTTACATGTATACCTAGCTTCCCATCGGCCCCCTCCCATGCATACCTTAACCCCCCAGTGTCTCTGTCCATTGGTTATGCTTATAGGCATGCATACATGTCCTTCGGCTGATCTCTTAGCTACCCCTCCTCTCCTAACCTTCCCGCTGTTGGGGTTTTGTTTGGTTCTGTTTTTAATGTCCCCATTGCCCAGGCAGAGCCTCCTGGGATACCAGGTGAGCCTTGTGCCATGTGTCAGGAAGTGTGACCATTCGTGGTGATTTGCATGGTGACCTGTTCGGGTCCAGCGTCCTGTACTCTGTTGGGTTCAATGCCATGGAACCTGGTGGCATCTCTCAGCCTCTGTTTATGGCCCCGCGTGGCCCCAATCCCCATGAGTTTCTTCCCGAGGTGCCCAAGGCTTCACCCCAGCGAGATGAGCTCCAGCTGCCCAGCAGGTTTCAGCAGGAATTTGGTTCCCGTGGAACTGACTTCCGGAAAGGGTGTCTGTGGAGCAGGGTGCTGGGGGAGCTTTATTTTACTCTCGGATGCTTTTCCATCTTTATTGTTGGAAGTATTACCTATGTCTCCCTCCCCTCTGCCCTCACCCCGTTGTCTGTGCCCTGGGGCACCCACATATATGCATACAAGCTCTTGGGTTGATCTCTTTCCTCCCCCACCGCCTTCCCTCTGAGATTCCAGCGAGATACGTTTGTGTTCGTGTGCAAGACAAGCGCTGATTGGCTAAGTGACCTGTCTCGGCTTTTGCTCATCTGAGAAATGGAGTTTTGTGTGGTTTGTTGTTAAGTGTCAAGGGCATATGGAATTGCGAACAGGGTGCTAATATGTATTCGTCTCCTAGCCTTATAGTTAGTGCCCATATTTTCCTGGACTCAGAGGTGATGAATTCTAAGACTTAGAAAGAACTCTGACTCAACAAGCATTTTAGATTTTTAAATGTATTTTTATTGATTTCAGAGAGGAAGGGAGAGAGAGAGAAACATCAATGCTGAGAGAGAATCATTGACTGGCTGCCCCTGTTGGGGATCGAGCCCACCGCCCAGGCATGTGCTCAGCCACTGAGCCGGGCATGAACGAGCTTTTAAAAGAAGCGAAAAGCAGCATCTTGTCCTTAAAGAAGTCACTGGCAAAGCGGCTGCCTGCACGGCTCCTCCTGCTCCTGAGGCTGGCCGGGAGGGCTCCCTGGACCCAGAGTGGCGTTTGGAAATGTTTCTGCAAGGAGAGAGGAGAGCGTTTTAATGAGGGTGTGAAATGGTCGCAGAGGGGAAAACGCAGCCTCCTCGGAGCGCCTGTGGCTTGCGTGATATTAATTTGCTGAGTGTTATCTTTCCCAGAGATACTGCAAAAGTTAATTTCACCAGACTCCTTTAGCACGTTAAACTATTCAAAACTCAGAATAGTCGTACTTCTAGTAAATGAACTTGGGATGTGTTGAGTTCAATATCAAGTTCTTTTTGCACACGTGTACAAAGGCAGTAGCCACTTGCAGATTTAAAATTCTACTTCCCTAGTACGATTTGGCCCTCCCCCCCACCCTCACCGTGAGGTGTTGCTTCTGGCTTTAGTTGAACTTGTGCTAAAAGAGTAACTGTGCTGGTTTTCAGAAACAAATGCGTTGTTTCTTAAAGGGAACAAGTATGTTTACTTTTATGTTTGTTTATTTTTTTTAATATATTTTATTGATTTTTTTACAGAGAGGAAGGGAGAGGAATACAGAGCTAGAAACATCAATGAGAGAGAGACATTGTTCACCTGCCTCCTGCACGCCCCGCACTGGGGATGTGCCCGCAACCAAGGCATATGCCCTTGACGGGGATCGAACCTGGGACCTTTCAGTCTGTAGGCCTACGCTCTAGTGGAAACTGGTTTGGCTCAGTGGATAATGTTTGTTATTTTCTATGATGTCTTTTATCTTTCACGAATAATTATACTATTCATAGAATACAAATGTCCTTCTTTAAAGCTTAAAACTGCCCTAATTGATTTAGCTCAATGGCTAGAGCTTCGGCCTGTGGACTCGAGGGTCCCAGGTTCAATTAGGATCAAGGGCATGTACCTTGGTTATGGGCACATACCCAGTAGGGAGTGTGCAGGAGGCAGCTGATGGATGTTTTCTAATTCTCTATCCCTTCCTCTCTGTAAAACAAAAATCAATTTTTAAAAACGTAAAACCAAGCATACGTTTGGAAAATCTCTATATTAGCACAAATTATAACACATTAAAGACTTTCAAAACCACTTATTTATAAAAGGCACGCACCTCCCCCAGTATGCTAATGGTTTGCTTAACCGTTAATAAATGTTTGGTGAGGACCAGGTCTCATGGTCCCAGTACAATTAGGAGAGACTTGACTTGAAAAGATGAATGTACTCGGCAGGACTTACAAGATTCTCTAATCTGCGAACCCTCCTGGGGATCCTCGTGGCATCAGATGCCGTGCGTGTGGCATTTCTCCGGCTTTGCTGGTCACGGAAGAACCTTTCGCTGAGCATCCATAGAGCATGTGTCTGGGCCTTCAGTGGGGCAGGAGCTGGGTGGAGCGGAGCAGGCTGAATTATCTGTAACACACTGAACACAGGTAACACATTTTAAAAGCTCATCAAAATTCAAATCATCCAAAAAATCCTCCTCTACATTAGATTCATTTGAAAAGGTCTCTGTGTTAAGATAAATATTGCTCTGACTTTATTTTTATCCGTGGTGGTGTTGTTTTGGGGTTGATTTGGCTGGTTCTCTAGGAAAAACCAGGGGTGCTGTATGCGTGGATAGACTGTCACTAGGAGAGTTCCTTTCAGCCCTGGTAACACTGAGTCTCCCCCTTTTCCCCCGCAGGTGTAACTGGAGACACAAGGACTGTGCAAAGCTCATGGACGGAGCAGCGCTGCGGACCTCGAACCCCATCTCCATGGCGTCCCCGTTGGTCCCTGAGGTGAGTTTGCCTGAAGGATCTCCTGCAAGTCACAGGTACGGCTGACATCTCCTGCAAGTCACAGGTACGGCTGACATCTCCTGCAAGTCACAGGTATGGCTGACATCTCCTGCAAGTCACAGGTATGGCTGACATCTCCTGCAAGTCACAGGTATGGCTGACAAGGTTTGAGACCTAGTTATGCAGAGACAGTTCTACAACATGGAAATGCGAGGGAGGGAACTAAAGAGAATTGCTTGGCTCGGAGCATTTTCACTTCCTTAATAGAATAATATGTGCTTGGTCCCCTTGGGGATGATGGGAATGAGTCAATGGATGACTATAAAACACCCTGCAGTTTGAGAGTATTTTGCTGTTTTCAAAATCTTCCGGGCAAATGCGGTACTTAAAGTTGAATCTGTTGAAATGCATTATTTCTTCTCAAGATGGGTGTGGGAGAACAGATGAAAGGCATATAGGAAATGTGCAAAAGAAAGGTATTTAAGTAGCGAGGCCTCCGTTTGCTCAAGCACAGGAGTGCTCACACTGCTTTTGGGGACAAATGAAGCTGGAAGACCGGAAGCAGACAGTGTTAAGGTATGTGGGGTGCAGAGTTTGGGTTGGGGTGGAGATGGAAGGTATATGTAAATTAACATATGAATATTCAAGGCAAACTTTTGGAGAGGGGAAGGTTGTCAGGCGTACCCAACCACTGCAGTTAGCATTTTCAAAAGAAAAGGAGGATTCACTGAGAGCTTTCAAAAATGATGATTTTCCGTTATGACTGCACTTACTTCCACACCACCATCCCGAAGGATTCATTTTCAAACGCACTGAAATGACACATCAACATTTTCCATCTTCGTTTTCAAATTTAGGAAAGAAAGCATTTGAAAAATAAAATATTCTTATTAGAACCTAAACACGCCTACATACTGGGAGGAAAATGATTAATGTTAGTGAGAATAATGAAGTGGAATGAAAAAAATGTGTGAAAACTTTTAAGAAATAACGATTAAGCTTCAGAAATTAAATGCCAGAGAGCTTCCTGCAAGTGGGAGCTAGTTCTCCTGCTAAAGAAAATGAAAGAACCTGAGATTATTTTTATATCTTTCTTCCTCAGTTATTCTTCGATATTGCGGTCATTTTTAACCTATTCTTTATCAGTTCTTTTTCGATATTGCATTTATTCTTAACCTAAACAACTTTGAAAATTTGAACTGGCTCCTGAGAAACCAGGATCCAAGGTTGGTTTGATGGGAAGTGTACCAGGGCTGCTAGGATCGCAGAAGGAGGAACGCATGAGGCCAGACGGGGTGAGGGATTATAAATGCATGAGGTCATCGGGGTACCAGATGGCCTGAGCTCACATGGCGCCAGCACACAGGGATGGGGGAGCAGAGGTGGTAAAGGACTCTGGGGGCTTGGGGGGGCTATTCTGGCAGGAACTCTCTGGGCTGGTCCGGATCCTGGGAAGGTCTGGAGGGGAGAAATAGTGTCTTCGCAGGTGGAATGTGGTCTAAGCCAAAGGGAGCGTCTGTCGTCAAGTGTTCTAAAGATGGGTGCCCATTCCATGATTTGATCAGACCCAAGAGCCTGCAAAGCTAGTTCTCGGGCCTTTCTCCCGGCATCAGTGTGCCATCGGCATGCTTTCTCGCTTACATCGGCAGGGAAAGAGGGAGCGCCGTCCTTCCAGGGACGTGACACCGTTCCCGAGGGTCCAGATGGAAATGCGTGCGCGTGGTGGTGTTATTTCTCTGTGTGTTATTCCAGGGAGTGTGAGGACACTCTCTGCAATCATTTATGGGGCAGTCAAGAAGGCCCAGGCGTTGAACCAGTGGGAACACGTCTATCACCATTCAAAGGGCAAAAAATAAAAGAAAATTTCCACAATATGCAGGGTGGATTAGGACATGCGTAGTCAAGATTAAGAAAATTCACAAGAATTTTCAAGTGAAGGTGATCCAGTGTTGCTGAGTCATTGGAGAATTGCTTTGATCAGGGGATCTCGGTAATGCCTGGCCTTAAAGCTTTGAATAAGAAACAGCACATCCAATCCTATTTTCTCTTAAATTTCATGTATGTTGATACCCAAGGTAATATATGCAACATTTATGTATGTTATGAAGCAAAACAATACAGTGAACAGCCAAAATCCAGCCCATTTAAAAACCAGAAAGTTATCATCAATACCTCTGGGTTTGTTTCTACGTGATATAGTTTTCCCAGCTCTTTCCCAATGTACTTAATCTGTGGCTTTTCTCTCTTACTTTTTTTCTGTTACTAATTTGCACATGCAGTCTTAAAACACGGTTTAGTATCATTGTTTCTGAATCTGTTAAATACAGTACATACTATTTAATAATGTTCACTCAAGACATATTCTAGGATTTAAGAGCAGCATTATTCATAACAGCTAAAATTGGGCACTCTATGCTAATACACCCTTGCTGACCTACATTAGAATGCAGCACACACATACAAACACACAGTAGAATAAGATACAAACACTCTACAGCTGCATCCAAAAGTGATTTTGAATCTGCTAACCAAAATGTTTAAGTAAAAGTATATATAAATGGAACTGGATAGTAAGTAAAGTACCAAATGGAACTGGATAGTAAGTAAAGTACCAAATAGAAAGAAAGGGTTATTATTTGGTAGTAACGTTAATTTAGAATCCATAAAATCATGACGGTTCCATATTGATTATGGTCCAAGGTCTTATGGGAACTATTTTGAAAGCTGTTTCAGGAATACTAGGAGGAGGAAGCCAGGGGTTTAAGAAGGTCTCTGGTTAGACAAGCTTCGTTCAGCCAGCAATTCCTAATTCGCTTCTTTTATAAATGAGTTTCAAGTAAAAAGAAATATGCTGCTCTCTTTTTTTTGCAGCAGACAGCAATTTCCCACGCCTTTCCAAATATACTATATACACTCTCCACAATCCCTCACATTAATTATTTGAAATGAAACGAAAGCGCTATGTTTAATGTTCTTATAAACAGCAGCACTGGTGGGATGGGTAGTGTCTGTGTGTGATACCTTATATAATTGTTGACGATTGGTGAAAAGACATCCACCCTCTATTCATAGCTCAAATGAGCCTACAAAGCTTCACTAGACTCTCTAAATCATTAATTCAAAAGTAAAATACATCTATTCCCCTCGTGCAAAATGACTACTCTTTAGTTGCAAAATGATACACCAAATTTTTTCACCCACAGAAAAGAAATATACCAGCAAATTCTGCACAAATGCTCTGTTAATGTAAAATAAAAATCTGCATGTTATATAAGAAATTTCCTAAATAGCGACAATGAACTTGAGGTTCTGGGTTGTTTTCGAACAGGAGCTAATTGACAGAAATTAGTAACGGGTGCTGTCATACCAGGTTGTGTTCTAAGACAGGGTCAGCGGTAAATGGTTTCTGTCAAGGTCCAGAGAGGACATGGGTTTGGATTTTGTGGATCATACATTCTCAGTGGCCACTGCTGGCTGTGTTTGCCTTTGTAGTAGGAAAGCATCCCTAATTAATATGTAAATGAACGGTCATGCCTGTGTTCCAATAACTTCACTTAAAAGTTACCAGGCGGACCGAGACTGGTTTGGCTCAGTGGATAGAGCGTCGGCTTGCGGACTGAAAGGTCCCGGGTTTGATTCCAGTTGGGGGCATGTATCTTGCTTTCGGGCACATCTCCACTGTGGGGTGTGCGGGAGGTGGCTGATCGATGTCTCTCTCTCTCATCGATGTTTCTAGCTCTCTGTCCCTCTCCCTTCCTCTCTGTAAAAAATCAATAAAATATATTTTAAAAAAAAGTTACTAGGCGGGCCACAGGATTGGGCCCTGGGCTGTATCCTGTTTAGAAGGTTTCACTTTGATAATTTTGTTTAACCACCTTAACACCTGCCTTAGGGAAGTAATATTTATTATTCATAAATGATAGCTCAGTGACTAGAAACAGAAAGCCATAAATGCTTATGGTGAATATCTGAGAAACCCAGAATGGCAAAAATGAAGTGAAATTTAATCAGGAGGATGTTGTGTATTACTAACAAGATTTACCGCAGGAAGGCTCAGCTTCATCCATATGTCACAGACTCGGGGTGTAACGGAGTCGAATTCAGGGGCTCTGTCCTCATTTTGTCATTAGCTGGAGTGACTCAGATTCACCCCACGAAAGTCAGCTCCAGAATAAGTACATGCAGGTGTGGCTAAATGGTTATAGGCTGAGTTGTGGATTCCATTTCCAGGCAAGGGCATGTACCGTGGTTGCAGGTTCGATACCCCAGTCGCAGTCAGGGTGAATTCGGGAGGCAACCAGTCTGTGTGTCTCTCGCTCATCTGTGTTTCTCACTCTAAATATCTTCGGGTGAGGATTAAGGAGAGAAAGAACCCATAATCCAACAGAAGTACAGGAACGATGACAAAAATGTTACCAGACAGCAAGCAACGACATGATAACTTCCTTCCTTTGAGCTCTCTCTCTCCCCCTCAGCACAGCCTGGAAATGCCAAGTACAAGTCTATTTCTTTTTCAACCAAATTAATAGACATTTGAAAAATGGAAAGAATTAAGTGGATTAGGCAAAACCTTCCAAAGAACTGAGTCATTTCCTTAGGCATGTAAGTGTGTGTGTGAGAATCCCTCGATCGATTTTTCTCAGTAATGCACGTTTGTGAGAAAAAGTGCACGGTATTGGACAGGTGATTTTGACTTATCTACAGCGCAAATCTTCTCACTGAGCCTGAGAAGACTCAGTAGTCTTCAATCGATGCAGAAAAAAAGGATGGTATGTGATGTCCATGGCGCTCTTTACATATTTTACATGTATTTTTATTTATTTCAGAGAGGGATGGAAAGAGAGATAGAAACATCAATGATGATAATCATTGATTGGCTGTCTCCTGCACGCCCCAAACTGGGGATTGAGCCCACAACCCAGGTATATGCCCTGACCAGTAATTGACCATCTCCTCCTAATTCATAGGTATACACTCAGCCACTGAGCCACACCGGTTAGGTTTCATGGAATTCTTTTTTTTAAAATATATTTTATTGATTTTTTACAGAGAGGAAAGAAGAGAGATAGAAAGTCAGAAACATCTATGAGAGAGAGACATCGATCAGCCGCCTCCTGCATGCCCCACAGTGGAGATGTGCCCGCAAGCAAGGTACATGCCCCCGACCGGAATCAAACCTGGGACCTTTCAGTCCGAAAGCCGACGCTCTATCCACTGAGCCAAACCGGTCTTGGCTCATGGAATTCTTTACATTCTTTTTTCCCCTAAAGAACCAAGCCAGCTATGCCATTTCACTATCACTCTAGTCACTGGCTCCAACATGCCTTTTGGTGATTTTGGTTCACTCTCATAATACAAAAGCTTTTTCTCAGTCAAGACCACCACCAAGTGTAATTTTATTGTGATTCTCAATGCCCGACTTAGAAAATGCTGGACTTTAAAGTAATGGCTGTTATCTTCTAAGTAAAGCTTTTCTGGAAATGCCGGCTTTAAGACTCTATCTTAATTAGATGACAATGAAGTTGTGCTCCCAGCTTTCAATTAAGCGAATGCGGAGGAAAGTAATGGCTTTTCAATGAGCCTAATTAGTTGGAAGCCTTCTGCTCTTGCAAAGTCCTTATCCCGACATTGCTAACAAATACACTTTTAATAGTTTCCATTTATTGTCTTTGGGAATGGCAGCCAGGCTTCTAGATCTTCCCACCATATTTACGGGGTCCATGGAGACAGAGAAACTCAAAAGCCAGGTATAACTTGTCAGATCGAGTATTTATTGCTTTTCACACTGTTGTATACCCAACAGCTATTGCTATAGACAGACCGGGTGAACTCTCCTCTATTAGAAACTCATGGGAATCCAGAAAAGGCATGAAAAAGCTTATAATAATGCCAGTTAACATTATTTTGGGCCCGGTACCATCCTGTACATTCTACATACAGTAACATATCAATATCTCACAATAACTATACGAGGAGCATATATGTGACAGGTGAAAAATGGAGTCGTCATTACATAATTTGATCAAAGGGATACGACAAGGAAATCTCCAAGTTTGGAACGTAAATCTATGACTACTCCAGATATCATCTGTTATAATGAGATCATGCAAATGTCATACGCCAAGCAATTTGGAAAGTAATAGGAGAATATATGAAACTTCAATATCTAAACTATTCTCATAAGTTCGGATAGTTTGGAAAGGAGAACACAATGTCTGTTCCGCTTAGCAATTTCTATTTTTGGAGTATTTGCCCATGTTTGGTGAAAGCAGAGGGTAGTATTTATTAAAAAGTGAACACCTATAAATAGAAAGTGATTCATGTAAGCCTCCTGGTAACTACAAAGCAAAAAAAAAAAAAAAAGCCACCTATATCAGATGTCCAAAAGATAAATAAAAAAGAATGAAAGCGTCCAATTATAAGATGGCATCAAATCACAAAGGAAGAAAGCAAAAGAATCACAAAGCAAGCAGAAAACAACAAATGGCCGAAACCGGTTTGGCTCAGTGGATAGAGCGTCGGCCTGTGGACTGTAAGGTCCCAGGTTTTATTCCAGTCAAAGGCATGTACCTTGGTTGTGGGCATATCCCCAGTGGGGGGCGTGCAGGAGGTGGCTGATCGATGTCTCTCATCGATGTTCCTAACTTTCTATTCCTCTCCCTTCATCTCTGTAAAAATTCCATAAAATATATATTTTTTAAAGAAAACAAACAAATGCACTAGTGAGTCCATTCCTGTCAACAATTACTTTACAGGTAAACAGTCAGTTATCTAAACAAACCGGCTGCTGCTGGTGAGATGCTGGTATTGGAGGGAGAGGAAAGGAGAATTTGGAGATTTGAGGATGGCTTTCTGCAAGGGGCCAGCTGGCTCTTTCCCGGCACCACCACCCCCCACCCCCCCGGCTCTCTGTACACTGACTAGCAAGGACCCTCTAGGATCCTTATCGGGAACTCAACAGCGGCCTGTGGGTTCACTGTGACATACCTGCCCCCCTTTGTGTCCATGACTTATTTGGAGGCACACTGTTTGTCCTAAGAGAGCAAGAAAGGTCAGTGGGTCACTGTTGAACTGTGTGGTTTGATTGGTTGGTTGATTGCTTCGCTTTTCAACAATTAGACTCTCTGGGAATTCAAAGTTAAGTAAGGAGTGACTTTTTACTTGGAAAACCATACTCTTATTGGTGAGAAAATACATCAACGATTTAGTATATGATTTTTGTGCATCTCACCAAAAAAGAGACGAATTACTGAATGTTAATGATGACAAAATCCAGGCTAACATGAAAGCATGAACTAGCATAGGCGAATGGAAGTGATGAGGGAGTGAAGAGAGAAGCTTCAAATAAGAACTCCCCTAAACTATCCTCTGGAGGACAGGGTGTTTGCCTGTAGGGTAGGCTGGGGAAGATTTTTCCAGAAGGCACAGCATATGCCAAGGTTGAAGGTTCTGATGTGTTTGAAGACCTTCAGACAGGCCCGGGCACCTCTAATCCAGAGGCAGAGCAGCTGGACGTGATGTGCTAGAGACGGTGGGAATCAAATAAGAGACCTGGTCTGTGTGCTGAGTGCATGGGCTTCACCTGGGGGAGAAGAGCAGATGGGAGGATTCCAGCTTTGACTCTAGAGCAGCGGTTCTCAACCTGTGGGTCGTGACCTCTTTGGGGGTTGAAAGACCCTTTCACAGGGGTCGCCTAAGACCAGTGGAAAACACCTATTTCCCATGGTCTTATGAACCAACAGACCCTGCTCCTCGGTGTGGCAAAGTGTAGCAATGTAGTTTACTGTTGTCATATGAAGACTGTTACCCATGCTACACCACGATTCAAGACAAAATTTCATTTATATATTGTGAAATATTTATTTCTAATTACAAATAATTACATATTTTTTGATTAATCATTATGCTTTAATTATGTTCAATTTGTAACAATGAAAATACATCCTGCCTATCAGATATTTACATTACAGTTCATAACAGGAGCAAAATTACAGCTATGAAGTAGCAACGGAAATCATGTTATGGTTGGGGGTCACCACCACATGAGGAACTGTCTTAAAGGGTCGCAGCATTAGGAAGGTTGAGAACCACTGGTCGAGAATGATCACTCTGAGGTAAGGATGGACCAGAGTTACCCCATCCCCAGAGGGAAGAGAGTCAGGGGTTCAGATTCTCAGGGCCTTGCCCTGGATCTGCAGTGGGCTTGACTCTGCCAGCATGTGCATTGAAACCATGCAGCTCTAGCTCCTTTGTTTGTTAAAACCCTTGCTTTTTCATTCCCATCCATTCTTCACTTGCATTCTACTGGACCGTGACCTGTGGTGTGCCATTTTTGGAACTCTGTAATTACAGGGGCAGTCACTAATTAGATCAATCCATTGTCACAGAATGGAGGTCATCTGCTCTGCAGTGATAATGCTGGTTATTAACTTCTCTAAAAATCCCAAACTGTAAGACAGCAAGCGTGCATTCATCATAAGTCTATATTTCTATCATTTTCTTTTCTCCATTTCTCAAGCTAGTAATAGAAAGAATCTGCAGGATCACTATTAAAAAATAGATGCATGGCTCTAGTTTTTAGCAAGGATAATATTTAGAGTAGCTTCCCTAATTATTTTGAAATATTAGACAAAGTAGTATAGCTCTCTGGCTACAGTGACCATACAAGCTGGGGTTTCCCAGACAGTCTTTCACTCAAAAGTGCCTGTAACTACCGTGGCAAATTAATTTTGATTGAGAAGATAAAGTATAGGCAAATCAGGTTTATATATCTTTAATCTTGAAAGTAAAGAAAACTATAAGAACTAGCTAAGCCGTCAACCAACAAGATTAGCTTTATAGAGGCAGCTGATAAAAGCTCTGAGAGGGAATAAACTCACTAAGACTAGTGTGAGTTAGAGAAGGCTGTCGGTAAGCAGAAGGTCATAAAAAAATAGAAATGTTTTAAATTACACTTTTGTTACTTTCAAAGCACAGGCTAACTCAAACACTAGACCATAGTACCCCAAAAATGTCCTTATGGGATTTGTTTCAATTAATACAAATATTTTATTTACATCATCACATTATTGAAATGTTAAATATATTATTGTTCAGTGTTCATTCAGTACACTGAAGTTTAAGAAATTATCTTAGAATGAGTGAAAAAGAGAATGTTGCCTTAATTACTTTTTCATACCATATGCCTGCACTACACATCTCTCTCGTCTCTTCTGTGTTATCATAATGCCATTCAAATAATTCATTTCTTAAATAAACCATATGCCCGAATTTGAACTGTGACTTTGCCCCTAATTAGCATAATTTCAGGTACCAACGGTTTACATCCTGGGGAAAGAACTCAGTGTTACATAGATAGATTTCAATTTTCCACATAAAAGGAGTCATGGTAAATAATTATTTAAAAAATAGAAAACTTCCATAGTCGACAAGATTAGCCACAACTCCTCAGTGTGCTTTTAGGACCCCCTCATTACAGACTCCGCCCCTATTATTTCAACTATTTTCTAAGAACAAGCCCTGGAATTTCAAGCTCTCCCTCCTTGTGACATGCCTGCTGATGCATTTGGAATTGCCATTCGTGCTTAGGATTCCATTCATTTAACCCTCTTCGGAGGTTGGCTTTTACAGGTGTAACATGACACATATTGGATTATAATTGACAGGGTACGCGTTCCTGGAAGTCAGGAAATATACATGGTTGGGGCTAAAGTAAGTTTACAGTTGTGAGTACACAAAACACAGATCATTGTACTGTTACTTATTAGTTGTGTCATATTCCATTAAGAACTGTTGATCTACTTTTGCCCGTCCCTGCATATATCCGAATTTCACAGTGAGAACACATTCTCACTCAACTACATCAAAGAGTGAGCTCCCATTAGGTTTTCCTTCCATCTGAATTGGAAATCATTTTTTCATAAGCCACATAATCACCATACACTATTTTACCACAAACCTTTGAAAATAAATGGTGAATTACTTTCTTTATGCTAATTCTAAGAAAGCATTGAAAATTGGCTAAAAGAAAGCTTAGACTTCTTTTATGAAGTTGGATCTTTTGCTACTACCAATTTTGTTATATATATATACACACACACATATATATACACACACATATATGTATAAACACATACACACATATACATGCACATACATGTATGTACATACACATGTGTACACACACACACATATATATACCAAAAAAAGTCTTTTTCCCAATCATGCCATTTAAAAGAGTTTAAATATTCCACCTTAGGAGATAAATTAGAAAAATATTTCAGGAAAACAGAACATTTTGATATTCTAACTGTGTAATAATTTGTCACTAAAGGGCAAACTTGCTACCAATATGAGCTGTGAAATAGAAATGGTAGGGCTAAAAATTATTAAAAATTATTAATAATGTCAGAGTAGATGGATAATTCAATAAACAAATGCCCATTTAAAATAGAATATATATATTTGTTGTTAGTATTATAGAAGCTAGGTTTTGAAAATCTAAATTCATTTTTTTCTTTCTTACGGAGTAAAGCGATTTGCCTAACCAGAAATGGTATCACAGCCAACTTAAAATAGATGCCAGACACAGAGGTCTGAGTCTCTCTCTTCCTATGCACAGCCACATATTTCTGCTGTCAGTTCCTCTTGTAACTTGTCTACTGAAAATAGAACGTGTCCTGTGAGAGGGGAGAGGAGAGCATCATCTGCTATCAATAATGCTCTGATTAGTCACTGTTCACATTTCTGCATCAGACTTGGTTCAGATCCGTCTAACAGTGCGTTATTTTGATACGGAAGGTCAATCTGTACATGTCAGATGACATGAAACATTTGGAATGCAAAAATCAGTAGGGAGATTACATTGTCCTTTGCATCGGCTTTTTGGGACAGACACAGGTCTGGCAGCTGGAAACGAGAGGTGTAAAGAGCACAAAGAACACTGAGTTCTACAGGGAGATTCAAGGCAGCCAGCCCCTTGCATTCTTTTTTTAAATATATTTTACCAATTTTTTACAGAGAGGAAGGGAGAGGGACAGTTAGCTAGAAACATCAATGAGAGAGAGACACCAATCAGCTGCCTCCTGCACACCCCACATTGGAGATGTGCCCCCAACCAAAGTACATGCCCTTGACCGGAATCGAATCTGGGACCTTTCAGTCCACAGACCAACGCTCTATCCACTGAGCCACACCAGTTTCGGCCCCTTGCATTCTTAAAGGCCAAGGAGAACTGTCATGCATAAAAGCATTCAGAAATTCAAAAGGGTTTATATGGGAATTATTTCACCAACAGGCAAACTTTAATTTGGAAAAATAAAATGAAGCAATTGGGTGGGCCGTAAGAATGACATATCCTTGACTTTTCCAGGTATGAAAAAAAAAAAAAAAAGACAATTGGTATGCTTCCCTGAGGTATTTATGAGAGCAGGTGAATTGTTGGTAACAGGCCAGCGGTGTGTACATGTCTGTCTAGAATGGCATGAAATTTTTGGATACATTTTTTATCAGGATCAAGGTCCACTACTAAAACAAAATACACAAAAACTGTCCTTTTCCTGATCATGCCACTTAAAAAAGTTTAAATATCACACCTTAGGAAATAAATTAGAAAAGAATATCAAAATGTTCTGTTCTCCTGAAATATTAACTGTGTTAATAATTTGTCACTAAAGGGCAAACTTGCTTTCAATATGAGCTATGAAATAGAAATGGTAGGGCTCAAAATTATTAATAATGTCAGAGTAGTTGGGTAATTCAATAAACAAATGCCCATTTAAAATAGAAAAATTAATATTTGCTTAATGAAATGAATAGTTCTTATCTTTTGTGTAAAATTATCTTAAAAATGCCCCATAGTAAAATGGTATTAATCTGATGGTGGGTATTTCAAGTGTCTCTATTTTTCCACAAACTAGATAAACTCATCTTTAAAATATGAGCTACGTTAAATTTTAATTAAATATCAAATTTCTGGAAAGTTGTCTTTCAATCAAATGAGCATTCATCTCATTGGGTACCCATGACGGTCCACGGAAAAGAAAACTCTGCTGTATATTTCAAATCCTCTCATAGACCGAGCGAGTCCGCAGTATATTTCCCCTGCTCCTGTGCGAACCACATGGGACGATCTATTTGTACACAGAATGGGGGTGCAAGAGATTCATCCACCCTAGCAGGGTTAGCCTATCAACAGGGCTTAAGTGCAGCTGTGAGCATCAGGGTGTCTCTGATTTATGATGTTTACCGCAGGGTCTGAGTTGTTGCCCTGGAAAATATCCCTTCCCTGAAGTATGACTAATCATATGGATCAATCTCTCTCTTTTGTACCATTCAATCCGGTACACTAGGCAGACAAAGCGTTTCCTTTGAAAACATGGACTGCAAAGATGGGCTTAGCAGTGAAGAATGAGATAGGAATCAGTGATTTTGCTGTTCCTTCCCCTTCCATCGCAAGCCTTTTAAACATGTCCTCTGCTTTAATAGACCAGATATTGTAACCACAGACAGGCACACACAGCTTTAAAATCCTCCTTCCTCCGATTCGTTAACATGGGAGTATTTCCTAGCGGGAAGCTGAAGTGGAGGAAGGCAACTGTGGTCATCAATTGGTAAGGCTCACGTTAACACACACAAGCACACACGTGCACAGTGCTGTGAAAATTACTCCAACGCAAAATAACCTAAGTCATATTTAAAGATATATTCTGAGTGTTAGTCTAGTAAACTATCTCCAAATGATTGTAGATCAATTACCTGAAGACATCTCCAAAGCATATTAATTAGATTAGACATGCTTACGACTGTATGTTATTAATGGGAATAATAAGTCTCAGGCAACTGAGGTGACTTGCTCTTGGTTATTCAGAATAATTAGGGTTTTAATTGAGGTCTCCTGAATGTTCTAACTCATCCAATCAATCTCTTCATTCAAACAATGCTGGCCGGGGTGAAAGTAGGTTTACAGTTGTCTGTATGGAAAACAATACAATAATTCATAAATAACAGAAGAATAAGTGCTGTGTTTCGCATATCACAACTGCAAACCTAATTTAGCTCTACCTTGTATTTGTAACTCTTTTTTTTTTTTTTGGATTAATCTCTAGAGCCATTTTTGCAGACAAAGAATACTATTTTATAGGTATTATTATTCTATAGGCTTTTCTGTTTTGCTCTTTTGCCAAAATGATATTATTTAACTTTATACTCTACTTACTCAACAACCGTGGGTGTGTGACCTGCTTATGGCACTAAATTACCCCCCACAATTAAATTGATTGCATATGTTTTGTCAATAAATATGCATAGTAGATGTACTTACATATGTTGTTAGAACTAAGTAATATTATTGACTAAACTATCAAAGGCTTTTCTTGCTAAAACTTTGATATTTAATCTATATGTTTGTCTTAGGTTATCAGTGCTGTTACTATTTATAGATTAATTCTGAGATTCTGAAAACAGTCTGAGCTATCAGATTCTAATCCAATTGACTGAACAATTGCAAGTGTTAATGGCTGGGTTAAAATAATTTTTCTCCTATTGTTATATCATGCCTAAAATAATCAATGCTTGCGTTCATGTTTCTATAAATGGCACACTCACGCAAAAGTGTCTTTATAGCAGACCCCAAAATGATCTTGAGGATTTCAAAGAATGCTTTCCAATGTCAATCTTTCATGGACCCCCATGTTAAACAGCTTATTGATCAAGGTCAACAGGTGGAGCCGAGACAACTGGTCTTAAGCTGCACCCCTGCAAACGTGTTCATCACGGGGAGACAATTTTTCCAATGAATCAAAAAAAAAAAATCAACATGAGTGATTTTACTCCATCATTCGGAGTCCCAGCCAGAAAGTGAGGGGCATTTCTGTGGTCTGTTTGGAAAAGCCTAGCTTATAGATTTTGCCTGAACGACTTATAGAGCATGAGCGTGGCAATGTTTAGAAAATCACTGTGGTCGCTTGGGCCAGTGTCAAGGTAACACTTTCCAAAATAGAGCGCCCACGGAGATTTGCGCGTCCAGAGATATGTGGAGCTGATGTGGAGCTGATGGAGTCTGTGGCTGCTTACAGATCAGCTGCTCTTACTGGATTAAGTGGCACTGGGTTGTGAGCTGGGTACACTAACTGTGAACGTTCTGAGGGCACCCTCTCATTCACAGGACCTAGCGCGTCATTATTCCTGACCTCTCCTAATCCTAGTCATTCTTTCCTGCGAATTTTTAAAAGGAGCGCCTTCTATTGTATATTAGTCACTGGCTTGTGATTGACGGGCACAGGATACAGCGGCATCATCCTGTCTGTTATCAAATGGGTGACACATATATTTACTATTGCATACATCAAGCCCATACTAAGCGGTAAGTGGTCACTAAATTATCTTCATCAGGGCGCATGCCCCAGTTGCTGGCTCAATCGCAAGCAAGTGGCAGCCAATCCATGATCGTCTCTCATCATCATGTTTCTATCCCCCTCTCTCTTCCTTCTTCTCTGAAATTGATAATTACAATTTTTTTTAAATGAGAGGTTCTCTCCCTAACACAAAGAGAATGGCTTGCAGGCAAAGCAAATGTCAATGATGATCCTCACACACAGGAAAATAATGAAACACAGAGATCGTGCTAGAAGTTGTGTACGCTCTACCAGAGTTTACCTTCATCTGATGGAAGCAGAAAGTGAAACACAGTGGCTTCCATGGACCAGAAGCTTGTTTTTCTCTCGCTGTAAAAGATGGCAAGCAGTAGGCTGTCCAGGACCAGAACAGCCACACACATCCTATTAAAAACCCAGTCTCCTAGCTCCCGCTGCACCATTACTTGCCCTTTCCAATTGGCTTTTTAAAATAAATAAATAAATTGATTTTTTTACAGAGAGGAAGGGAGAGGGATAGACAGCCAGAAACTTCGATAAGAGAGAGACATCGATCAGCCGCCTCCCGCACGTCCCCCTCTGGGGATGTGCCCACAACCAAGGCACATGCCCCTGACCGGAATTGAACCTGAGACTCTTCAGTCTGCAGGCCAAAGCTCTGTCCACTGAGCCAAACCGGTTTCGGCTCCAATTGGCTTTTATATCCACAAAAAGAGAAGAGGAAGCACAGAAAGAATTGTCATCTGGAATAGCTCTGGGAGTCCCCATTGAAGGCACTTCCGCTTACACAACACTGGCTAAAGCTTCATCACACGGTCACCTCCATCTGCAAGTGAGGCTGGGAAAGATAGTTTTATCTATTATTTTTTAATTACAGTTTACGTTGAGCATTATTTTGTATGGCACAGTGGTTAGACAGTCATGTACTTCACAAAGTACCCCCTCAATATTTGCAGGACCCACTTAGTTATTACACTATGACTGACTGCATGTCCTATGCTGTCCTTTACATCTATGACGATTCTGTATAAACTGCCAATCTGTACGTCTCAATCTTGTCACCTTTTCACCCAGTCCCCAAAGCCCCTTCTAGCAACCGTCAGTCTGTTCTGATATCTTTGAGTCTATCTCTGTTTGTTCTTTAGATTTCACATACAAGTGACATCATATGGTATTTGTCTGACTTATTTCATTTAGCTCAACACCCTCTAGGCCAGTGGTTCTCAACCTTTCTAATGCCGCAACCCTTTAATACAGTTCCTCATGTTGTGGTGACCCCACAAAATTATTTTTGTTGTTACTTTATAATTTTGCTACTGTTAATGAATTGTAATGTAAATATCTGTGTTTTTCGATGGTCTTAGGCTCTACAGCAGCAGTTCTCAACCTGTGGGTCGCGACCCACAGGTTAAGAACCACTAGCAGGAACACATAAGACCATCAGAAAACAGATATTTACATTAGGATTCATAACAGTAGCAAAATTACAATTATGAAGTAACAACAAAATAACTATGGTTGGAGGTCACAACAACATGAGAAACTGTATTAAAGGGTAAGCGGCATTAGAAAGGTTGAGAACCACTGCTCTAGGCCATCCATGCTGTTACAAATAAGATTTTAATCTTTCTTAGACCAAGTAACATTCCATTGTGTATATCTACCACCACCTTTTATCCACTCATCTGCTGATGGGCCCTTGGGTTACTTCCATATCTTAGCTATTGTAAATAGTCTACAGTGTCTATATTGTTTACCACAGTTTAAAGGTTGTATATTCTGCACGGTTTTAACTTGTTTTCTACAAACCTTAAGTAAATCTAGAAATCTTTGTTCTGGTGGCCAAGTGTTTTGAAATGACTTTATTTGTAATATCTCAGGAAATCTAGAAATCTTCCGGAGAATAGTAATTGAAAGCTATGTTGGGCATTTTCACTTCATAAAACATCTTCCCATTTACTCTCAATAGTTAGGCCCTCCCTACAGTACGGCTTCTGTTATGTGTCAATTTCTCCTGTTATCTGGACTTTTAGACTTTGGAGGCTAAACGTGTGTCAAGAAAATGAAGAAATTGAACTAGTTGGCTTTTCTCACCCACTGTATTCCATTTGTCCCACCAGCAATAACAATAACTGAACACAAGTCAGAAATGGGAACACCTGTCCGTATTAACTAATTTAGGAAACGCCTTACGTCTCGCACTGATGGTCAGCAGGCCTAAGTGTTTTCCATGCCACGGTCTCCTAACAATTTCCATGACTCTTCGCAGTGAATCGCGGTCGCTTAAGTGGTTTTCTTTCAAACCACCCATGAGAACAGATGGCCCAGATGGGTAGAAAGCTCAGCTGCCTGTCCCACAACAACTGCGCGGCCACAGCGACGTGGGGAATCTTGGCAGCGGGAGATGTTGATTGTTTTGGAAAGAGGGCGGGTCAGGGTGGATCTCACGTTCACTCTTTCCTAAAGGAAAATATGTCCCCAACAGACTCCATACGACATGTCACAAGTGTCCTCTCCATTGTCAACACTCGAGGCAGGGAACGGCTGAGGCAGCTGGAAAGGGTCGCAAGAAAACCAACTGCCTCCCAGCCGGGCAGATGCGAGTTAGAGCTGAGGCATGCCGAGGAGGATGGCTGGAGGCCAGAGGGCTGGTGGATGGACAGAGGTTGCTTAAAGGGCACCGGGCGAAGGCCCTGGCCTGCGAAATTCCAAAGCGACACGATTGGCATGGGGACACAGACCGAGGGTGGGACCGGGTTCTCACAAAGACCTCTTGTCCTCCATGCCAACCGAGCTGTTCTTTCATTTCCACTTCAAAGCCGCCATGCAGCGTGGAATGCGAGTTCCTCCTCAGAATGGCCCGAGCCATCACCTGGACACCCCCTCCCGCTAAAGGCAGAAGGTGCTGGGTGGGAGAGAGCCAGGTTGTCAGGCGAAGCCCAGAAAACAGGATGGTTGTCAGGCACACGCGTCTATGTCTTCGCCTTTGATAAGAGTTCCCTCAGATGGAGTCGTTTAGACGTAGATTTCCTTATAGACGTAGATTGCTCTTGCAGAAGAATGGTTTTCAGAGATCCTCCAGAGTAAAAATTGTATTTTAGGAACAATCAGCCTCAAGTAATTCTTATGCCAAAGTGGCCTGTTTGGGGGTGACAAGATCTGCTCCCCCTCAGCTGGGATATTGGGCCGTTTAAAAGGACTCACGTAATTGCTTAGGTTACTGTAACGAGCGATTGCATTTCATTCCAAAATAAAATCCACTTAACTTGGAGGGAGGTGGCTGTAGGGTGGAATGCAAAATACCAGTAGAGAATGTTGCATTTACACATAGAAAATAGAGAAATTCTCCACGTTGCTTTTTAGGTGAGTTAGTGCAAGGCCAATGTGAGCAAATTGAAAAAATGCAAGGTTGGCACTGAAGTAGACAGCCAATCATGTGTGGCAGAAATGCACTCCATCGAGTCGTTTTTATCAGGTAAATCCTAATGGAATATGCAAGCCAGTTCACCCCCAAAAAGTGCATTCATTTTCTGAGATACGTGCGTTCCTCAGAATTGGCTACGTAATAAGTTTTCGTCCAGCCAGCCACCGTACAGTGGGCATCAGGAGATTCATAATGTCAAAGGCACCGTCATGACCCGAGGAGCCGCCTGCACGGAACCTGCTGAAAACTAAGCAGGCCTGCCCGGGGCATAGTCTTCGGACTCTATGTCTTTGGTACAACAGCATCAACCACGTCAACTCATGGGTAAAACTGCTAAGGGAGGAGCCTGCCTATAGGACTTTATGTGAACTATTACCGTACTTTCTGGTGTATAAGGTGACTCTTTAGCCCAGGAAAATCTTCTCAAAAGTCGGGGGTTGTCTTATATGCTGGGTGTCATCTTATAGGACGGGTATATACCAAACTCTATATTTTAACTGGAAAAGTTGGGGGTCGTCTTAAACACCTAGTCATCTTATACACCGGAAAATATAGTATTTTATTAGGTAAAGCAGTGGTTCTCAACCTGTGGGTCGCGACCCCTTTGGGGGTAGAATGACCCTTTCACAGGGGTCGCCTAAGACCAGCAGAAAACACCTATTTCCCATGGTCTTAGGAACCAACAGATCGCTCCTTGGTGTAGCAAAGTGTAGCAATGTAGTTTACTGTTGTCGTATGAAGACTGTTACCCATGCTATACCATGATTCAAGACAAAATTTCATTTATTTACAATTAGAAATAAATATTTCTCAATATATAATTACATAGTTTTTTGTGATTAATCCCTATGCTTTAATTATGTTCAATTTATAACAACGAAAATACCCCCTGCATATCAGATATTTACATTACAGTTCATAACAGTAGCAAGATTACAGTTATGAAGTAGCCACGGAAATAATTTTATGGTTGGGGGTCACCACAACGTGAGCAACTGTATTAAAGGGTTGCGGCATTAGAAAGGTTGAGAACCACTGAGGTAAAGGCAACATTCATGATTTAATTCTGCCATTTGGAGCATAGGTTAAGTCCAAAAGATGTGTGGCTTTCCACAAGACATAGGCAACCCGTCATGACAATGTCCCTGAGAGAGTTCCAATCACTGAGAGAATGCAGGTGTCTTGGTGCAAAGGACAGTAAGAAGTCCCTTCCCCAGTTCTTTCCAATGCTGGCAGGAGACACAGATGGACAGCAGAATGCCAGAGAGGCAGCTGGCAGGCCCCTCACATCGCTAACCACGGCACAGGGTGGGCCAGTCCTTCTCATCCTTGGCCACTCCTTGTCACCAGAGAGTTTGACTTACTTGGTCTTCGGCGTGTTGTGGGCATGGAAGTTTTGAAAACTAAGTGACTGGACTGTGCAGTCACAGTTGAGAATCATGAGTCTAGATCAGCAGTTCTCAACCTGTGGGTCACGACCTTTTTGGGGGTCCATTGACCCCCATCACGGGGGTCGCCTAAGACCATCAGAAAACAGATATTTACATTACGATTCACAACAGTAGCAAAATTACTGTTAGGAAGTAGCAAAGAAAATAATATGTTTGGGGGTCACCACAACATGAGGAACTGTATTAAAGGGTCCTGGCATTAGCAATGTTGAGAACCACTGGTCTAGATCAATCCAGCAATTGTTTAAAAATATCTTTTAATTGGTTTCATAGAGGAAGGAAGGAGGAGCAAGAGAGAAATATCAATGATGAGAAAGAATCATTGATCAGCTGCCTTCTGCATGCCCCCTATTGGGGAGGGAGCCCGCAACCTGGGCATGTGCCCTTGACGGGAATCGAACCTGGGACCGTTTAGTTTGCACACTGACGCTCTACCCACTGAGCCAAACCAGCTAGGTTTCCAGCGATTCTTAACCATCTCTGGTCATAAGGGTCCCCAAGTTGCTTGATAAAACGTGTGTCTAACTGGGTACCCAGGGATACTTTTCTGGAAAAAGCCAAAACACAAAACACCCAGAATTCTTGTCTTGACTCATTCTGTTAAGCCCTGGGCTCGTCGGCTGCTGACAGCAGCGTTAGTATGTGAAAGTTCACGCCGGATACATAATTCTAAGTCTGACAGTTCCCCACGTCCATGGAAACAAAAACTTGCACAGAAGCTTCTATACGGTTGTGTTGCCACATGCAATGCCAAGGGCAACTCCAAATTCCCATAAGTCAGGCGAGTCTCCGGCCAAGAGCAAAGCAGACAGCACGCAGGGAATTCAAGAATTCTTTTGTGGATTCTTTTCGCTTTAACGTACAACATTTTATTTTAGAAACGTATTAGGTCTATGGCCAGCAATTCCCCTCGCAGCGATTTCTCCCGGAGAAACCGAAACACTTGTGCAAAAATATTTATGGCAGTTTTACTGACAATAACCCAATGCTGGAAATCACCTAAATATCTGTTAACAGGTGGACGGACACATACGATGAATGACTGTTCAGACAAATAAAAAAAAAATACATACACATGCCCTGGCCGGCGTGGCTCGGTTGGTTGTACGTTTTCCCATCCATACTCACACACACACACATACATATAGTAGAGTTCTACTAACATATAGACAGAATTCCAAGTCTATGGTATCTAGGTCCTTAAAAACCTGTTTCTAAGTGAACACTGAATCTTGGCTGAAGTGCCTTTTTATTCCTGGACACGCAAATTTTTTTTTTAATATATTTTATTGATTTTTCACAGAGAGGAAGGGGGAGGGATAGAGAGTTAGAAACATCGATCAGCTGCCTCCTCCACACCCCCTACTGAGGATGTGCCCGCAACCAAGGTACATGCCCTTGACCGGGATCGAACCTGAGACCCTTCAGTCTGCAGGCCAGTGCTCTAGCCACTGAGCCAAACTAGTTTTGGCTGGACACCCATCCTTTATTTGCAAGTGTCAGTCACAGCGATTTGCACTTGACATAATGTAATAACAGTTTGCTGTGATAATGACCAGGCTTTCTCTCCCTCCCAGAGGCACCAGAGCAGGAAAGAGACGGCCGAGGAAATGCTGGCCGGGCAGCATTTAAGTGATCACTGGCCCGTTCTAGTCACTGCGTGGCTTGAAGATCCTTCTAGACTTTTCCCTCCAAGGGACAAAGGCTTTTCTATCAAAACTACGGAGACCACCAGGGCGTCAGAGCATCCCCAGCAAAGCCAGCCTCTGAGGACTCGCTGAGGACCTGGGAGGAAGGAAGCTCGGTGGGGATTCCTGGAGGGAGCGGAGGATCGGAGGCTGCAGCTTCCCAGCTGCGAGGCCCAGGGGAGACTTTGCTTCCTGCGGGGCTAACACTTAACTAAGGGGGGGTGTCGTAAATGCGGCTGCAGCAGGGGAGACTTTGGATCCCCGTTATTCCTGCATTGGGCACTCTGATTTCCTCATGCGTGTTCTGACTTAAAATGGAAAAGCAGAGTTGTAACCAGCAGAGGGCGAAAGACATTGCATTTCCAAGTGCTGAAAGTTTCCAGGCTCTGAGCAATCTCCCCAAGCAAATGCAAGGTGGGAATAAATGCGAGGTTCTGCATCTTAGCTTTCCTGCGTCTCGCCATGGTGCTCCTGCAGGCTGAACCAGTCCCCTCTTCAGACTCCCTCTCGAGAGAGAGCAGTGGTTCTCAACCTCCTAATGCCACAACCCTTTAACACAGTTCCTCATGTGGTGGTGACCCCCAGCCATAACATTATTTTCATTGCTACTTCATCACTGTCATTTTGCTGCTGTTAATGAATCATAATGTAAATCTCTCTTTTCCAATGGTGGTTCTCAACCTTTTTAATGCCTCAGCCCTTTAATGCAGCTCTTCATGTGGTGGTGACCCCCAACCATAAAATTATGTTCATTGCTACTTCATAACTGTCATTTTGCTGCTGTTCTGAATCTAATATAAATACCTGTTTTCTGATGGTCTTAGGCTATACCGCAGCGGTTCTCAACCTGTGGGTCATTGAGAACCACTAGCAGGGTCACCTAAGACAGAAAACACATATCTACATGACAATTCATAACAGTAGCAAAATGATAGTTATGTAGTAACAACGAACATAATTTTATGGTTGGGGGTCACCACCCCATGAGGAGCTGCATTAAAGGGTCGCCGCGTTAGGAAGAAAGGTTGAGAACCACTTACCTAGAGGGTCCACAGGAGTCAGGGCTTGGCATTTCCCATGAACACCCACAAGTTGTCTGGTTTGGTGTGGCAGGCGCCTCCTGCTGCTGGTACTGCGTCCAGATCTGCGTTCCTCCCTGAAAGCTAGAGCTCAGTTAATTGGTCAAGAGCAGCGAGACATGTAGGACTCAAACATGAGAGTCCCTAATGCCGCTCACTCACAGGATGGGTTATGAGTGGCCTAAACCTGTGGTCTGCAAACTGTGGCTCTTCCACAAAATACCACAACCTGGGCAAGTCTACTTTGAAGAAGTGGCATTAGAAGAAGTTTAAGTTTAAAAAATGTGGCTCTCAAAAGAAATTGCTATCATTGTACTGTTGGTATTTGGCTCTGTTGAGTAATGAGTTTGCCGACCACTAGGCCCTAAACCAATGTATCTGTTAGGATAAGGGCAGCTTCCATAACAGACAGACCCCATCTCTTCATGAATTAACCCAGGAAAAATTCATTCTCATTCACACAGGCAACGTTCTCTTTGGTAATTCATAGATGTCTTATTTTCTGTCATCTTCCCTGGACTTTGAATACTTAGCTCCCAGGTAGAGAGGGGAGGGAAGGAGATAGGAAGGAAGAAAGGAACACACTCCTTCCACTTCCTCATGGAGAAGACAAGATCACTACCAGGCACATTCTGTTGCCAGGATCTAATCACGTGGCTTCACCTTGATCAAGAGAGGTTTGGGAATGTGGTTCTTATCTAAGAAACTCCTCCTCAGCAAGCGTACTAGACTCTGGGGGAGAAAAAAGCAACTTTCTCTGATGGGCAGCTGTTAGAGTTGACGGGTCACCATAATTTTGCTCCCCTTAGCCAAGGATTAACTGATAGCCACTGGACACTGCTGCTTCTGGAATGCCTTTTTTATATATATATATAAAAGGGATAGACTCATTTAACATGACTTAATTTCCTCTCACTTCCTCCTTTCTCTTCTCTGGAAGGAGGATGCAATAACTGAGGCAGGGGAGTCATCGGTAAATAGGAGGGAATCTGGACAAGAGCCAACACGAAGAGAATGCTTCGCGGCAAAAAGGGAAAACCCCAGTCTTAGTCTCAGAGGAGCTGGAGTGAATTTGGGTTTGGGTTCAGCCATTTAGTCAGATGTTTATGTGGCCATAGAAACCCACTGAACAGCTGGAAGGCAGGGGAGGTTGGGCTGTAAGATCAACCGAAGGACTTGTATGCATGTATGTAAGCACAACCAATGGACACAAGACACTGGGGTGGGGTGCAGATGAGGGCATGTAGTGGGGGGTGGGGAAGGCTTGGGGGATGTCAATGGGGGGAAAAGATATATGTACTACTTTTTGTAATACTTTAAACAATTAGAAAACTGAAGTTGAAAATAATTGTGTTTTTTTTTTCTCTTGTAAAATTTGGGATAACCAAGTACATATCCCTGAGTGTGGAGGATTATGTAAATTCAATAAATTGGCTGAACTCCGAAAAACATAGTGAAGAAAGGTCCTTTAACACTGTGTAGTGCATCTCCCTTATTTTTGCCTTTTATTTATCATTACATTTGTCTCTAAGGACAATGTTATATTTTAAGTTGGTAGAAATTCCCATCAATTATGAAAAAACAAAAAACCAGCAAGTAGATATAGGAATACCTGCCCCTGCTCCCCCAGCACACACACACCAGTGCATACTGTCAGGCCTGGTCTATAATTTGCACTTACAAGGCAAAGCTGTAGCCATATCAACCCTCTTTAAACCAGAACAACTCCATTTTTAGCTGTTTTATATTCCAACTCCTGGGGAAAATGTCATTTCCATAAACGTTTCTGCAGCTAGAAACATGTGGAAGCTACAGGATTATGTAGCACCTTCATTTCATACGTCACCTAAGCCAGACACTTTTTCTTAATATATTTTTATTGATTTTTTACAGAGAGGAAGGAAAAGAGACAGAAAGTCAGAAACATAGATGAGAGAGAGACATCGATCAGCCACCTCCTGCACGCCCCACTGTGGAGATGTGCCCGCAAGCAAGGTACATGCCCCCAACCAGAATCGAACCTGGGACCTTTCAGTCCGCAAGCCGACGTTCTGTCCACTGAGCCAAACCGGTCTCAGCTAAGCCAGACACTTTTGAGAATGAGGAGAAGTAGTAGGAAAATGACAATGAGGCATGTGGTAACTCAGGACTGCCACAGGCAGACTAAGAATGTTGTCCCTTGAGGTTTAACTGCAGATCCTTCGAAGGAGGAGGTGCTGTAAGGTCCTCCGAAGCCTACCTCACACCACCTTAAAAAAGGGAAGGAAACATTTTCTGTCTGCTCTTCTCTCAATTTTCCACAAACCCACGCTTACATGTGGCTGCCCATGGCTGATCATGTGAACACATGATGGTACATCCCCAGGCACCTTCCTGGCCCAGAAAGGTTGCTGGTGGCCCAGCCATCGGGTTTACATGGGAAAGAATGAACGCCCTGTCTGATTCCTTTAAAGACACAGCACAGCCATTGCACATAGCACTCCTGCTTCCATCTCGTTGGTCAGAACTAATTCTAACACCACACTGAGCTACAAGCATGTGATTCTCTGGTTATAAATGAAGCAAAGACAATACTCGTAGAACCAAGCATTTTCTGCTACCGCGACAGGGAGCATTCGGTACGTGAATGGGCCAGATGTCAATTCAACATTACACACCCCAAGAAATTGTCAGATAAGGAAGTTTCGTTTAATTCTTGCATCACTTTTCCATGTTTGCTCTAACACTTTTTGCTGCTTTCATGTAGTGAGCACTCCACTGATAGTAAGTACTATCGAAATATGGTCCTTGGTGTTCAAGAAGCTTGGAATACTTGTGATGAGAGAAATTAGCACAATAAGCGCAATGAACACACACACACACACACACACACACACACACACACACACACACACACATAGATTGTAAGAGGTATCCTAAATGCTCCAGGGATGAGGTTATATAATGAGCCCAGACCAAAAAATTAAAAAAGCTTCTGCTAGCCCTTGGACTTGATCTGAACTTACAGACACTTGCTTTGGTTACAAGGACAAGAAAGGGGCAGGCACTTTAAAGAGGTGATACCATGGATGGAGGGACAAAAGCAAAAGTGAGCCACTTTGTAGAAAAGAAGCTACTCGGAGCACAAGATGCTTGCGAGGAGAAGAGGTGGAGGTGGAGGTGGAGGGGAGAGGCGTGCATGGAGACAGCAGACTTTGGTTCGCCTACTTGTACCTGTTGGCGGAGCTTCTGCATATAATCTACATAAATCAGGCCTCCATTTGTGCTCATTCCGGGCATCCGACTGGAGATAAATTTATGGATTTGATAAATTCCTTAAGACAAGATCCCTAACGTTTGTGTGTGTGTGTGTGTGTGTGTGTGTGTGTGTGTGTGTGTTTTAACCATGAAACACTGCCCGTTATTATACACATGACCTCATGGACCAGAAGCTCGCAAATTCTTCCAGTAAACTATCTCACCTCCTGTTTGGGGAGACTTCCGTGTCTTCCAAGAAGTGTTCCGAGGTGAAGGGAAAGGGCTATGGTGTTTGGGAGATCGACCTCAGATTCTTCTATGCGTTTGCTAGGCAGCGTGTCAGAACGAACACATTTTGTAAAAATTTCTCAAGATGTGGTTGGAGCGACTGATTCTGTAGAGGAAGTGCACAGGGAGAACTCCCACATGTATGTTAAGAATAGTCACTGCGATCCTCTCAGTCTTCTTGCTCATCCTGCCAAAAGCAGGAAGCTCCGAGAAATAAAGACATTTAAAGACAAATATCTCTTCTCCACTCTCTCCTCTCTTCTTCACTCTCCTCCTACTTCTCCTCTTCCTCCTCCTTCACATCTGAAGTTCAAGTCCATCGTTCTCATTACCAAGTCATTCAGAGGTTATGCCCGTACATGGATTAATCAAGCTTGATATGTAGGCTCACTAGAATCAGCAATGGGAGAACTGAACCCAAGTGTTTGCCAACTTTGAAGTCGTGCTTTTGTGAAGGAATATTGTCTAGTTTTGTATTAGATTTCTTCAATTCACAAAAGGTGCTTAGATTCTTTTCTCAATGGATATTTCCCAGAAAGACATCCCAGCTTTTTGCCACCAAGAAAGGCAAAGTGAAATGTCAGTCCTGAGTCATCTCAAATAAGAGATTGTACTTCTCTGCCGAGAAAATGAAGTAGGTAACTTGACACATTGCCTTCTACCTGCCATTTTTTTAAAAAATATATTTTATTGATTTTTCACAGAGAGGAAGGGAGAGGGATAGAGAGTCAGAAACATCGATGAGAGAGAGACATCGATCAGCCGCCTCCTGCACATCCCACACTGGGGATGTGCCCGCAAGCAGGATACATGCCCCCGACCGGAACCAAACCTGGGATCCTTCAGTCCGCAGGCCGACACTCTATCCACTGAGCCAAACCGGACTCGGCCTACCTGCCATTTTGATCAGCAGAAATTACAGTCCATCGCCCCCCCCCCCCCCTTCTCTGGTCTAAGGAGAATTGTATTAAGAAATATTGAACTATTGTAATTTTTATGACTTTCCAGCACAATATATATAAAATGCTGGGATGTTATGACCCCCAGAAAGAGGTTGGTTAGAGTCCCCAGCTGCCACGTTACCGGGGAGAGTGTTCTGACCTGCCAACGCACAGCAGCCTGGCATCTTATTTGACACCCCCACTGCCAGACACAAGCAACTTGCACAGTATCCTCTCTTTTCCATTACTTTAGAGTCTAACGGAACTGAAACAGAGACTGTGCATCTGACACTTTTCTATTGACTTGAAGGCATTTGCATTTCGGATCGAGAGGCGGACATAGAAAGGAGAGCTTAGGAAAGAAAGAAGCAGAAGCAGGGGCAGGAAACGGGAGAGGCAGCTGGGTCTTTGGTCTCTAAATGAACAATGAACACCCTTTATTCTTCCTGAGAAGATGGGTTTGGAAAGAGCTTCAGCCAACCAAGCAGGGGTCGGGAAGGGGGGAAAGGGTAGTAAGGGAGGCAGGTCAACAAGAATCGTAATAGTGACTGTATGTCCCTACCCGGCTACCATCCCGGTGAGGCAATACATGCTCCAGTTTAGCCCAAACCCTAGCGTTCTAGCCTCCATTCTTTCTGACCTCACTTCAGGACGGACAAAACCAGATGATTTATGTGACTTTGCTCATAAAGACAAAAGGAAAAGAGGTTCTTTGGTTTGAGGTCAACAGCTGACATGGACAGCCAAGTCCTCAAAAGAGCAACATCCAGGTCGGGAGTAGTTTATTAACCTGACATTCTTTTTTCTTCTGGAGTATAATTCCCAGAACACCTTCTTGACCATGGCAACGTGCCAGCTCAGCGGCTATGTTTACCACCCAGGTTCTTCCCCTTCGCCACCCAGTGTTCTATCAGATCCAATAATAAACTCATTTACCCCCGATTCTCTTACTTTTCACTGATACAGATATACTCGTGAGATATTACGCATCCCTTTTCTTTAGCCCAAGATGTTAGAGTCTCATTGAAACATGGGAAGGTTATTGGACTCCTCGCATCCAGGAGTCAGTGAAACCTGCAATAGATGCTGACATCCAGATGTGTGTTTAGAATTCTTTTTTTTTTTCCCAGTTGAGACTGTATCAACCCACTGAGCCATTTTAAGGATTGGAATCGCTTTGCCAATATTTACTTGAGATGCATCTAGAAGCTACAAGCCGATTATGAAGCTGGGAGGAGAAGATGAGGAACATTTATTGAGCTAAATACATTGGCAGCCACTCAGCCCACGAGAGGAAGAAAAAAATAAGTGAAAATAAACAATTAGCAATGTGTGTCATTTAGCTCACAAATGGAGTGTGTTTTCTTGAGCTGAGCAGGAAACAGTCTAACTGCCTGTACACATGTCAGCTCAAAGGCAATAGAAGTTTTTTGGGACTGACTAGTGCGAACACTGAAAATAAATGTGGAGCAGAAAGAAATGGTCTTTCAAGCACTTTTTTGGTAGAGAGGATGCTGAGCTGTCTCCTAAGCATGAAATCCCAGTCTTCCAAAAATGTTGAGACCCATAGGACATTAAAACATGACAACAGCTGAGACCAGTTTGGCTCAGTGGATAGAGCGTCGGCCTGCGGACTGAAAGGTCCCAGGTTCCATTCCGGTCAAGGGCATGTACCTTGCTTGTGGGCACATCTCCAGTGTGGGGCATGCAGGAGGTGGCTGATCGATGTCTCTCTCTCTCTCTCATCGATGTTTCTGACTTTCTATCCCTCTCCCTTCCTCTCTGTAAAAAAATCAATAAAATATATTTTAAGAAAACACAAACATGATAACAGATTTCTTTTCAATGGTGATGTGTTCTTTTGGTGAATGTGGCTAGAAGGGGGATTTAACAGGAGGCCCCAAAGTTCCTGGAACTCTAATAATTTTATTGAAATAAATGGAGATGCAAAGGTCCAGAGGGATTGGGTGAGGAGACTTCATTTCCTCTGGGAAAATCGAAGTCACAATTTCTATATGTCTGGAATTGGAAACTGCTAAAAAATGACTCTAAGAAATAATCTCTACCGTAGCCTGGCAGGTCGCTGTGGTAACCCCAATGCCTGCTCCAGGATGGGGCCTTCATCCAGTTACGCAGGAAGGAAGAAAAAACAGGGGAGCAGGAGCACCAGGCAGGGGTGACCCAAGCAGCATTTTCTTCCGAACCTGGGGTGCCCCCTGGGACAAAATAGCTAACTTAAGAGTCCAGGGTACGTTTTAAGGAGAAGTGAAGGCGGAGGTGAAAAAGGTAGGCATTGATTCCATAAACTAATTAATTAATTTTGACACAGACCATACACCCTTCATAAAAAATCCCCTCAAAGTGTGTCATAGATCTGACTGCAAAACACAACACTGTAAAACTCCTAGAAAATATCATAGGAGAGAATCTAGATAACTTCGAGTATGATGATGTCATTTTAAATACACTAAATACACAATACGCGAAAAATCATTGATAGCTTGGACTCTGTTAAAACTGAAAACTGCTCTGCAAAAGACACTGTCAAAATAATGAAAGAAAAGTCATAGAAAAAAATATTGGCAAAGGTCACATCTGATACAAGACTGTTCTCTAAAATACACCAAGACCCTTTAAAATCTAATAGAAACCTAATTTAACAGTTAGGCAAAGGATCTGAACAACAGACACCTCACCAAAGAAGATATTCAGAGGGTGTTAAGCAGATGAAAAGATGTTTTATACCCTATGCTGTAAGGGAAATGCTAATAAAAATGCCACACCACTGCATACCTATTCAAATGGTCAAAATCTGGCATACTGATCATATCAGTGTTCCTGAAGATGTGGAGTAAATTGCTGGTGGGGAATGCAAAATGGTTCTGCCACCTTAGACACAGTTTATCTATTCCTTACAAAACGATCATGCTCTTACTGTCTGTTCCAGCAGTCATGTATGTACTTGACATTTACCCGAAAGAGCCCAAAACTTATGTGCACACAAAACCCTGCCAAAACTTGGGATCAACCAAGATGTCCTTGAGTTGGTGAGTGAATAAACTCAGACAATGAATGTACAATATCATTTAGAGCTCAGAAGAAATGAGCTATAAAGAGACATGCGATATGCATGTTACAAGCGAGAGAAATCAATCTGAAAAGGCTGCGTACAGCATGATTCCAACTAGATGACATTCTGGAAAAGGCAAAACTATGGAGACAGGAAAAAGATCAGTGTTTGTCAGGGCTGAGGGGAGGGGAGGTAGCAGGATAGTGGAGCTGGAAGGAATTTAGGACAATGAAAATATTTGGTATGATACTTGGACAAGGATCTGGGGAGACCCCCCAGCCCACATAGCACACGTATAGTGATGAACACATGTCATTATACTTTTGTAAACCAAGAGCCAGCCTTAAGCTACACTGTGCACTTTGGGCGGTTATGATGTCTCAGTGTAGGTACCATTTTGGTAAGCGCTGTGCATGATGGGGTAAGATATAACCATGTGCGGACAAGGGGCATATGGAAGATCTCTGTGCCTCACTCTCAATTTTGTTATGAACCTAAAACTACCCTAAAAAATAGGAGTATTTAAAAAAAATAAAGGAGAGCAAACATTTTCATTCGCAATTCTTGTTTAAGATCTACAAAAACGATGACTGTTTGAGGTCCCTGGCACAGTCCACATTCACAGATACACGTGTAAGTTAACATCCTCACTTTCTGACAGCTTACACAAAATGGTCAATGAATTATGTTGCAAGGATTCCGAACTATAGACTACAGCGTTCTTCCTAGGTAGGTGACATTTCAAAAAAACAAGTGATAAAACTTCTATTTCCAGACAGTTTCCAAGGAAATAGTTCTGAGATGACTCCTGGGTTGGTTTATGTCAAAATTCACTGTTTTAAACAATGTTTTTTTTCTTCCTGAGGAGGCAAGTAATAAATATAACTCCAGAAGTTTCCTTTTTTGTTTTTTTTCTTAATATATCACATTTTTATTGAGCTTTATAAATTTCCCAAATTGACAAACCAACAATTGTATTTTCCCTCACAATAAACCAGAGGGATGGAATAATTGGAATAAATATTTTAGCTAGATATTGGAATAAACCTTCCTCTTAGTTCAAGCTAATTATCGGCACTTACGGGTCAAAAAGTTTTCATAGACATACAGAGCTCTTCCACATAGGAGTTTATAACATATAACTCTCGTAAGTCCACTATCTTTTCTCCAGTCAATTCATGAGATCTTATATCTTACCTATCATGTTTTTCTTTTTTTCCTTAAATATTTTATTAATTGATTTTAGAGAGAGGAGGAGAAAGAGGGACTGAGAGAGAAACACATCAATTTGTTGTTCCACTTATTTATGCAGTCACTGGTTGACTCTTGTATGTGCCCTGGTCAGGGACTGAACCCACAACCTTGGTGCCACTCTAACCAACTGAGATACACCAGCCAGGGCCTGCAGATGGGTTATATTTCAGTAAAAACAATGAAAATGTGTGGAGGGTATTGAACCATCATGGATCATTCAGAAAATGGCTTTTTTGGTTGGTCTGAATTTTGGGGCCCTATGGCTTAATAGTTAAAACATTCTTTTCCATGCTTCTTAAGTGGCCTTTTCTTAGCATTACATATATATTTTAAGCGCAGCCCACAGTTTTAAGCACAAACTATAGTATATGTAAACGTTTATATGTAAACTAGAGGCCCTCTTGCAATCCAGGACCCCTCAGGTTTCAGCCTGATCCCCTGCAGATCAGGCTGAGGGACCCCACCAGTGCATGAATCCATGCACCAGGCCTCTAGTATGAATATAAGATCTTTGGTTCATCTCTTCTTGCCATCCTTCTCCCCTCCCCTCCGAGATTCCTCAAGCTGTTCCATGTTCCCATGCCTGAGAGTTGAGCATCTGCCTTCTGGTGGTCAGTTTGCACCATAGCTACCAGTCAATTGTCAGTTAGGCTTTTACATAGGGAGGTTTTTATATTTTTGATATAACCTTCTATATTATGTTGTATATCATACATTTGTGTATCACACAAATATTTTTATTTTTAAAAATATATTTTAATTGATTTCAGAGAGGAAGGGAGAAGGAAAGAGATAATTATTGGTCAGCTTCCTCCTGCATGCCCCACACCAGTGATCAAGCTGACATGCTGCATGTGCCCTGACCTAGAATCAAATCATGACCTCCTGGTTCATAGATCAATGCTCAACCATTGAGCCACACTGGCTGAACCAAAAAAACATTTTTAAAGGAAAAAAAAAGCACAAAAATAGGAATGAACCTCTTTCATATTTTTTATCATACCCTAAAAGGTCATTTTCTATACCTGCAGAGATGTGGCAGCCATGTGGAGACCGCTGATTGAAAGCTTGAGTGATAAAAATAAGCAGACCTATTTGGGGACCAGGTCCTTCTCTAATAACCATTATGATCTCTGACAAATTAGAATGGTTGATTGAGTGAATTAGTTCACTTAAAGGGCATCAAATGCTCAGCACTATTCCTAGAAATTAGAAAGAGCTTAACAGATATTAAGGTTGTAGTTGCGGTTATTATAGTATTTGTCTTAAAATCACATTAGACTCTTTGTTCGTGTTTCTGCTGGGCTTCAGCCTCACGCAGAGAAAACATTTTATGTTAAGAGTCATCATCCTTGGGAAATGGGTCCATTCTGAATTTGCAGCCTCACTGCTCCTGCAATGTCCCTCCCGGTGACCTGGATGTTGTTCTGATCCCTCTGCCTTCCAACAGCATTTGGGACATTACCGTTTGCACTTGCAGATTAGATCTTGTGTATCCTGTGTGTGTGCGTGTGTTTCTCCGCAAGAGACTTCTGGAGGAGAGAAACACAGTGTCTATTCTATATGCCTGCAGTCGCATCCCTTACATCAGTGGTTCTCAACCTTCTTAAGGCCGAGACCCTTGCATACAGTTCCTCATGTGGTGGTGACCCCAACCATGAAATGTTGCTACTGTTATGCATCGTGATGTAAATATCTGCATTTCCCGATGGTCTTAGGCGACCCCTGTGAAAGGGTCATTCGACCCCCAAAGGGGTCACGACCCACACACAGGTTGAGAACCACTGCCTTACATGAACTAATAAAATACATGCTTTCTTAATCAAATTTCCTACTCCAAGAGCATTTCCCGAGATGACAGGATTCTGTTGGCCTGTGGAGAGGCGAGCCATCTATGAGAATCAGGGGCTGTAGATAAAGGCAAGGCATTCTCATGGTTTGCTTTTCTGCCTCCCACACTTCTAGGTTCTTCTCATCAGGCATAATCAATGCACTCATCCTTTGTTTACTTATAAATGTAATAGTCCTTTATTTTTATTTAACACTCCCATAATAGTTTGCAATTTGGTAAGTGCTTTTCCATTTGTGGCTGGAGCTGCATCAAGTCCACTGAATGGTGGCAGCATGATTCAGTGGGAAGAAAGTGTTGGCTTTTCGCTGCTTGGACCTCTGAAATGTGTACCGTATTTTCCAGTGTATAAGGCGACTAGGCGTATAAGACGACCCCCTATCTTTTCCAGTTAAAATATAGAGTTTGGGATATACCTCTCCTATAAGATGACCCCCAACTTTTGAGAAGATTTTCTGGGTTAAAATGTCGTCTTATACGCCGGAAAATACGGTATTCCTTTGTGTTTTCAAACTACCACTTCCTGCTTTCGGCACACACACCCACTCAGGGCAGCCAGGTGTAAAATTAGCAAAGGACTAAATAATATAAGCATGGAAAATGTAAGGCGCCGTGGCTAAAAATAATCCTTGTAATAGCAGCCATCCACTTGGAAACCACCGAGAGGGTGTTAAGGCCTCTTCAGGCTGGATTTCTCAATGGCCCTTCCTCGGGGCTGCAGTTCGCAGCCCACGGGGGCCTCGCATTTCTCAATCCCTTCCCCGGGTCACTTCACTGTGAGCTTAGAAGATTGCCCAACAGGGGAGGCGGGTTTCCTTTCGTATCCCAGATAAGCGCGCGTGCCCATACACTTCCCTCACGGCCACGTCCTTCCTCTTACTGCCACTGTTTGCTCCTGCCACCCGGTGGGGCCAGCCCTGGGCCGTGGCTGCTGTTGTGAAATGTGTGGAGTGTCCTTCAGGCTTCCCCAGCTTCCGGCCCTCGTCCTTTGCCGGCCGGGGAGATGTCACGTAGGAGAAGGATTGAGCCTGTTCCCTCTATCTCCCCGCGATTAAAGATTAAAAGGAGGGCAGGCTGGGGAGAAGTGGTAGAAGGGGAAAGAGAATGGAGCTGAGAACGAGAAAAACTTGTTTCCTGACAAAACCTGCTCAGGAGGAACACAATGAACTTGGGGGAGGACACAGAACAGCGTCTGGGTGACAACTGGAAGGATGGCTGGAGGGCGTACGCTGCCCCGCAGCCAGAGAGGGTGTGTCTCCGGTCTGGTTGGCTCGGAATTTTGCCCAGTTTGTCTCTTTTTCTTATCAAGATTCTGTAGAAACTTTTTCCAAAAGGCAGGTTCATGTGTGGGGAAAAAAAAAATACAGCAGTGGCAAAGCTTTTAAGTACAGTGGTACCTCGAGATACGAGTGCCCTAACACAGGAGATTGAGATATGAGCCATTGAGCAAGCGATTTTTGCTTTGAAATACGAGCAACATTTGAGATAGGAGTCATCGTTCGGCTGCACACGACCCACCAGTTTACCTCGACTCAAGCGTCTCATAGTTTCCCACGCCTCAAGGTTACGGAACGAATTAAACTCATATCTCGAGGTATCACTGTAATCCAAAAGAATGCATTTCAAATGGCAGGATTCAGACATGAAGGGTAAGCATTCTGCTTATTTCTTGCAATATATATATATTTTTTTTTTTTTCCTGTTTATTGCAACCAAGGAAGAGAGCCCTGGTCTTAGAGACTTTTGTTTTTTCATCACCATCCAGGGAAATTCAAAGGAGTTTGGCAACCATTTGATTCTCAAATCAAAGTTTGTATCCATTGAAGTACATGCCGCATCTCGCTGTGGAAGGTCAACAAGAAAAAATGGCTCTCCAGCTTCCCCTCTTTGGGGCTGGCTGCTTTCTCCCCCAGTCCCCAAAAGCAGGAACTGGAGGGTGAGAACAGCTGCCGGCAGAGATGATCCCGGTTTCCCAGGAAGAGCGCCAGGGAATGGGTACACGGAGTGAATTAAATGAGAAAATCTTGCTACCGCTAGTATCTGCCTAGCCTCACAGACTGCTGGATTCCTTTTCTGTTCTCTTTCACGGTTTTTAAATGTTTAATTAATCAAGTTGCTCCTTCTTGCTTTGCCCCTGCCAACTCAAAATCAAAGGGGCTATATTTCCTCTGACCCAGCACCTTTCACTGTTCCTTCTGGTAATACTGGTAGACATGTTGGCCTCTACTCCTAAACCGGAAGTAGACAAATGCAATGGGGCACCTAATAATATTGGCTCGAATCAGCGGTGTTTCTAGGAGAGACAATTCTCAGCTGTGGGTGGGGGTGGTTAGAGAACTTGGAATATATGGATTTTTTTTTTTAATTGAGCAGTCACATGTATGAATACTTTCCCAGGCCTGGCCAGGGAGCCCAGTTGGTTGGAACATCAGTCCACTGCATCAGGGTGCTGGGTTTGATCTCCGGTCAGGGCACATACGAAAATCAACCAAGCGATGCACGAATAGGTAGAACAACAAGTCAGTATTTTTCTCTTCTCTTTCTCACACACATCAATAAATAAAAAATTTAAAATACAACACTTTTCTAATAAAACCATGATTTCCTAATATCAGCTATATATATATATATATATATAAAATGTATATATGTATGTATATACACTAGCATGTGCGTGTGTGCATATGTATATATATATATGTATATATATATATATATATACACATATCTATACTAATAAAAAAGAAATATGCAAATTGACCATCACTTTGTGACACCCCCCAGCCAATCAGAACTATGCAAATTAACCTGACAAAGATTGGGGCGGTCCCGCCCCCCAGCCACTCTGGGCCTCTGGGCAGCACGCAGAGGCAGAGAGGCCGGGTGAGGCGGGACCCCTGCTATGAGAGAGAGGAAGGGGGTGGACAGAGCTATAGGAGCAGCACTTTAGCTGGAGCAAAGGCTGAAGGATCCGGCCGGAGTGAAGACTGGAGGCTCCAGCTGGAGTGAGGATGGAAGACAGTGGCCAGAGCAAAGGCCTGGGTCCCGGGTACCACAGGAAAATGGGTGCTGGCAGCCAGAGGAATGAAGGACTATTGCACAGATCTTTATGCAATGCCTCTAGCATACATATATTTTTTAATGCATCAATGTCATACAAAACTGTCACGTGTCCCTGGTGTGTTAGTCTAAATTTAATGTGCACTCGTTTCATTGTCACCGGATTCTCTAAACATTCTCTCAATCCTTATTTCACGAACACAATACGTGTTGGCGTCGATACTCTTTCCCCTGCTTCCTACTCAATTCACTTCATGATGGTGTCAAGCAGTTTCCTGAATGAAAGAGAGAACCATCAATATTTCATCGAGGCCACTCATTATATCAAGTGCTTCCTGATCTTCTCTTTGAACCGGTTATGTTTTTGTTTTCCAGTGGAACATCACTTGGTCAGAGTGTGTGAAATGAATGAGATTTTTGGATGGTGACAGACTATTTGGAATATTTTACACATCAGTTTCATCATGTTCCTTTCCTTTTTTTCCTGCAGGTTCCAGTAGAGTACGCTAATAATTGTAATCTGTTAGAAGTAAGAGAATCCAGTATTAATATTTGCACTTATTATTTTGGGGGGAATTTATTTTTTTTTTAGGCTTTATTGTATCAATCCTAAAGTCTATTGAGTGGACAATTATCTATATCATAAAAAACCCATGACCGTGACACCGTCACGCCATCACAACCGAACGCCAAAAGGCACCTGCTGAACGTCATATGATTTCTTCATGGGAACAAGTAAGTGTTGCTCTGTTCAATTCTCATCTCCCAACGAAGGTCAATTAAAGTGGTCCTGAGTGTACGGCCATACCACCCGGAACGCGCCCGATCTCGTCTGATCTCAGAAGCTAAGCAGGTCCAGGCCTGGTTAGTACTTGGATGGGAGATACAAAGTGGTCCTGAGAATAGTTTCCTGCCCGAACCTTTCCTTCTCATCTCCATCCACAACTGTCTTCAAGGTGGGCGGGGCTGCGTGCGCTGCACATGTGCAGTGGGCCTCTAGTTTCCTGTGTAAGTACTGTGTTCAAACCCTGCCCTAGCTAAAGGTTCCTCTCTCCCCTCACCTGTCAATGAGGGATAGGGCCTCATTCCAAGAAATTTCAAATTCAGTTTTTACAAAGGAAAAAAAGAATGTTCCAATATATTGGAATCTTGTCAACGAATTGTTCGGTATTACGAATATACTAACTTGAATCTTTTCAAATGTCATCTTTCACTGATTTAAAATGATACAGAGAGCCAGTTTAACACATTGCAGATGGATCACGAGAATTCTCCTGTTTTCTGTTCTAAAGCTTGTGGCCAATCATGAAAATTATTTAAAAATATATTAGCTTGTAAGAACACCTAATAATATCCAAATGCAATGGGTATTTAATTTTAAAGCGTGCCTTTAACGTTTATATAAAACGTTTTTTGTACTCATTCAATAGAAACTTATCTGGCCACTGGGTAAAGCTAGCAATAAAACTACTGGTGCGCAATGTGTTAAAATGCCGATCCTAAATACTAGTCAGCATTTGTCCAAAATTAATGCCACCATTAGATGCCAACGTGAGAGTCTAAGCAGCCAAAACCCATTAAAAAATACCGTATTTTCTGGTGTATGACTTTTTAACCCAGGAACATCTGCTCAAAAGACTAGGGTCATCTTATACACCATGTTTTGTCTTATAGAGTAAGTTTATGCCACACTATATTTTAACTGGAAAAGTTGGGGGTTGTCTTATACGCCCAGTCATCTCATATGCCGAAAATACGGTGCTTGTCAAATATTCATCATGACACAGTGAGGAACTCTATGTGGATTCATAATATTCATAAAGATACAGTGAGGAACTCGATGTGGATTAGTGATGTTCTGTTTAACAGGAAACTGGGCTTTTTATTGTTCAAAAGCAAAGCTGAAGTCCCTAAGTCCCCCGGAGTCTGACATGTCAGTCCCAGGGCAGAGCAGAAAGTCAATGATCCAAGCTGCCACCACAAAGCTCCAGGGCCCGCAGGGCGAAGCAAGAGGCTCTTCAATAACACGCGTCCAACTCCGCTTCCCTGACCCTGGCGAGGGCTCACAGAGGACCATCCAAACCCGGGGTGCCTGCCACCCGTGTGCTCTGCGTGCTCTTCCAGACCCTGCTCTACCCCATTTCCACCCAGGGAGCTTCACTCTCGGGACTGCCAGGCCTGCCTCCCAGATCCTTCCCTCTGGCTCCGGGTGCTGCTTTTGGGGCAACATCGCCCTTTGCCCCTGGCCTGCTGGGCTGGCCCCTCCCACGTGTCCCCTCTCCCTGGGCTCTGAGACAGCGTTTGCCTCTCTCCTCTCCAGTGTGGAGTGTTCAGAGCTGCCCTTCCTCCTGGCCATCTCTGTTAATCCTTCATATACAGTGGTACCTGGAGATGCTAGTGCCCTAACATATGAGATTTTTGAGATACGAGCCGTCGAGCGAGCTATTTTTGCTTTGAAATACCAGCAACAGTTGAGATAGGAGTCATCGCGCAGATTGGCCGGCTGCACACGACCCACCAGTTTACCCCGACTCGAATGTCTCATAGTTTCCCACGCCTCGTATCTCGAGGTACCACTGTACCAGCAAATACCTCCTCCGTGGAGTTCTTGTCAATGAATCCTGAGAGTTCATTGTGTTTTATCTGTCCCCTCCCAGAACCCAGCCTGCGTCCTTGGTCCAGTCTGTCCAATGCCATCAGTACATTATCGGTTACTCTACTGACCACCTGGTCATCTGTAGCATGTAACCACCATTACAACTGAAAATCATAAGAGGTCACTATACGTGAATGCTTAGCATTTTTTTTTTAAACCTGCCGGGTATTTTCTCTGCATTATTCCAATTACAGACTCCAGCAATCCCTTGAGGCCATTACAATGATTATTTCTATTTTACAGATAAAGTCACCAGTGAAATCTCAGCAAATGGTGAAGCAAGCTTCAGTCCAAGAATATTAACCACGGAATCAAACCCGGGACCTTTCAGTCCACAGGCCAACGCTCTATCCACTGAGCCAAACCAGTCTCGGCACAAGTCTGTATTTTTTAATGTAAACTTTGTCTTATTTGTTTTCCGGCAATTTCCATGCACCTTTCTATGGATTTCCTCCCCTAACCCACTGCTCTCCCCTCTTTCAGAGTTTCCTCCTCTCTACGTTATCTGACATTGGCATCAGGATGACTGGCAGCTGGACTGGGCACTCTGGCAAGAACAATCAGGCGGAGAGCACCTGGCGGTTGTGTGTTCCGAGGTGAGTGATGCTGATCTCCCGTTCTGTATTCGCAGCCTTTCCTCTCTGGACACAATGCTTCTCATTCAATTTGAAAGTCAACAGGTTGGGATGGAGTCGGACAAAAGCAGAGCCACACAATTGTCTGCTTATAACTCCACCTGTGGGGTACCTTGTTCCCCAGAAGACAAGTGTACATAGAGTTTGGGGGAAGCGGCTGTCCTAATATGATTGTCCCAAAACAACACTTCCATTTAAAATAAATATTAGTGTAATGTAGTTAAAATGCTGTGGCCTACTTTTATTATTAGGACAAAACATAAATGGCTGTCAAGGTAATCAGTAAACAGTGTGACACCTGCTCTGACCGGGTAAACCAACCGTTCAGTCACCTGGAAAGAGAATCACCGACGGTCATCTTCAAGGCATGATGTCAAAAGTGTTCGGATGGCCCTAACCGGTTTGGCTCAGTGGGGAGAGTGTCAGTCTGCGGACTGAAGGGTCCCAGGTTTGATTCCAGTCAAGGGCATGTGCCTTGGTTGTGGGCACATCCCCAGTAGGAGATGTGCAGGAGGCAGCTGATCGATGTTTTTCTCTCATCAATGTTTCCAACTCTCTATCTCTCTCCCTTCCTCTCTGTAAAAAACATATCAATAATAAAATATAATATAAATATGTGTGTGTGTGTGTGTGTGTGTGTGTGTGTGTGTTCAGATGAAGAAAAACTAAGGGGTTCCGAGTGTTGAGGAGAGTGGAGTGGGAGTGTAGACAAGGACAAGAACAGGGAGTCCCAAGGAGACAATCTTGCCTTTACCGTCACCTTTCACCTTTGTATTTCGGCAAAGGTGTCACCCAAGGTGACTGGGGATGGTCCATAGATATGCTCTTCAGATTTTAATTGATGTTTTTTATTACTGAGTTTTGTAAAATCTTTAAGTAATAGTAAACTATGATTCCATTATGTTAAGGTTGCAATAATCACCAAAGAAATGCATGCCTATTACATTCAAGTTGCACTTCAGAGGAAATGTCACAAGACGTTAGTAAGCTTATTATAAAAGCAAACTCCTGGTTGTATACTCAAAGCCGGAATACGGGGCAGCAAACACTCTTACAGCTGTCACAGGTGATCAGTATGGAGGAGAATCAGCATCCCGACAACCAGATAAGGCAACACATTCTCTTCTCTGTTGTCTAGACACTCATTTTTCTGACCCCCACCCTCAGCATCAGATACACACAGCCACAGAATTTTAAGCCAGAGCGAACTGACTCTTAAGGGATCATTCAATTAAGATTCTCTCACAAACACGCATGCCTTAAAGCCTCAAGTGCACTGACTTGCTTAATGTTCATTTAGACACGGTGATTTGTATACAAGAAGTGACTTCTAAGAAAAAACACACAACAGTGCTCTCTTAAAAACAAATAAACAGAAAACCACCTAAGTCAAGGGAAATGAAATCAGTATCGTGGAGCTGTCTGCATCCCCATGTTCATACACACACACACACACACACACACACAAATATTCCCCAAAAATGTACACACACTTTAACAGCTGATAGTTCAATTTTGAAAATCAAATGTATTTTAATAAACACTGCCTTTATAATTATTCAGAGTGTGTGTATACATTCGGGACCTCCTATGTGTGGAATATATATGTGATATTTCATTTTCTAAATATAAATATAAATATGTATATATATATATATATATATATATATGTGTGTGTGTGTGTGTGTGTGTGTGTGTGTGTGTGTGTATACCATATATTATTCAGTTTTAAGAAGGACACCGCCACTTGAGATAGCATGGATGGAGCTGTAGGACATTGCGCTCAGTGAGAGAAGCCCACAGAGATAAGTAGCCCAGGATCTAACACAGGGCATGATGACTGTAATTAATCACACTGGACTGAACACTAGAAATTCGCTGAGAAAGTGAATTTCAGGTGCTCTCACTCCTTACCCCCTCTACACACACCCCAACAGACACACACACACACACACATACACACACACACACACACGTAACTATGAGAGCTGGTAGATAGGCTAAGTCATTTCATTATGTGTATTATCAAAACACCGTGCTCTATATCTTAAATATTTTAACTTTAAAAGCCAGGGTATAAAAACATGCTTTAACTCAAGGTAGTATAGGCAGATGTAACAAATGCCCCACCTGGAGGGCATATTGATTAGGGGGGAGTTGGTCCATGCGTGGGGCAGGGAGGTAAATGGAAAATACCTTCCTCTCAGGCTTCCTGTGAACTTGAACCTGTTCTCCGAACGAACGTCCTTTAAAATAACCCTCATGGCAGATGCTCTACTTCTAGCCCTGCCGCCACATGGCGATCGCTCAGCCTGCCCATCGGGCACAGGCGTGGCCTGGTTTATTTCTAAAGTTCATGCCTGGTTTTGAACACCAAGGTCTGCCCTTTCCTTCTGTCCACCAAAGCCCTGGACTTCGTTTTTACTTAAATAAAATGAAAACAAACAGAGGACGGACTGAAAGATCACCTCTACCTGGGGCTTGTTTCTTTGAAGAAAGAAAGACACTCTTCGTGGGGGAAGAAGGTGGGAGGGTGTGATGGCTCACAGAGGGACTGGAAACTCTAGATGTGGACAGAATCCTGGGAGAAGAAGTAGATGTACTAATGCGGAAGGGAAAGGAGACCCTGTCCCTGGCCATTGTCTCAAATACATCCCTTCCTTACCCCCCCCCCCCTCCTGTAGAAGAATGAGGGACATACAGACCGATGGACACTCATTTAAGCTTCATTTTTATTTTATTTTTGGTTGTGTGTGTGTGTGTTTTAACTCTCACCTGAGGATATTTTTTCCATTGATATTTAGAGAGAGTGGAAGGGAGGGAAGGGGAAAGAGAGAAACATTGATGTGAGAAGGACACATTGATTGGTCGCCTCCTGCGCACACCTCATCTGGGCCAGGGATCGAACCCACAACCCTTCAGACCGTGAGCCGATACTCTAACCACTAAGAACCCAGGCCAGGTCTCATTTAAACTCCGTAAGTTAGAAATCCATGGTGGGAATTTTATATAACAGTGATATTTTATATTACTAATCGTTTCATTTACGGAAGAGGCAAAACATCCTGCTAAATACTCTTTCCATATAATTTAAGAGTTAAATCCCAGTCCAGAAAGTGGGTAATATAGGAAGACTGCTTAAAATGAGGAGGGGTGGAGAGAAAATTCTAAACCAACATGAACCAAACTGTGATTTGTATGTCTGACCCAGATATTTCCATGTCAGTCCATTCCAT